>LPNX010135501.1:20355-31727 GCA_001517045.1 Pseudotsuga menziesii | reverse complement strand
ATATCGCGATATATTCAAAATATCGGTAAATATCGCGATAAATTAGTGGCGATATATCGCCGGGGTCATTGTGTCGCGATATATCGCGATGTCGGCGATATATCACCGATATATGCAACTATGCAAGTAAGTCCTGTAGGTAGTTGATCAACTTTCAGTGTGAGACTGAAACTCAGCTTAGTACTGAGGACCATTCTCCGAGAGAATGGAGGACCCAGTCAGGGTCCAGGGGTTGATCAACATGATTCGGTGTGAGACTGAAACACAGCCTAGGGTTGAAAGCCACTCTCTAAGAACGGAAGATAATGATGTGTGATGTCCCCTCTCCTAATCGATTATTGCTAGGTTGCTTTTCAACCTTGATGATGTCACTAGCACCTAACCCTTAGGAGCGGTGTTGAGGAGCTAAGGATTGTACCATTCGTTTTGATCCTTCCCTTATACAGTGATCACAAAATATATAAAACAATGTACCTTGAGAGAGAGAAAAGTTTACTGGTCTTGTTGGTCCTCTAAAGGAGTCGTTTGCCCACCTTATCCTGTGGGTATGTAGGTTGTTTTATTGTGACCCTCTTGGTTGACACTTGGTCTTGGCACTCTTACTTCCGTGTACCTTTTATTATGATGACTCCTACTTTATGAATTTGATCCTAAGTGTATTTACCTTATGGTTTTATTAAAGGACCATTGGACCATTTATTGTTATGGTTACTTTATGTTTTAAAAAGGACCTTTGACCCTCTATATAAAACTTTTGGAATGTTTACCTTACGAACCTTTTTATAAAACCATTAAACTTACTTTATGGTTTTATTTTATTGGACCACTTTATTTTTCTTTTTGGTTTTATTTAGGACCCTTGGCACCATCCTAACGTTAGTCTAATTTCACCCAAAACCTTATAAATGGACGAGGTTAACCTTCATGTTATTATCCATTGAAAGCTATCCTACTTACCTGTCTTTGCAAATGTTTTCTATCTGCTGCTAGTTGCGACTCCACTACCTGCGTGGATATTCTTCAGCGTGTCTTACCTCTGGCTGCTCCTCTGCGTGTGACCCCTCCTCTGCATCCGCGTGAGATGCGCGTGACTCCCCCGTGGCTGCACCTCTGCACATGACTTCTCCCCTGCTCCGTGTGTGATGCGTGTGACTCTTCCGTGGCCCTCTTACATGGGTTGTTCCGTGTGATCATTGCCTAGCTTGATCGTGGCCCTATCTCGCGAGTCCCTCTCTCAACGCCTGTGCTCAGCATCCGCGTGGCCCCTTTTGTGTGGTCGTTGCCCAGCTCGACCGTGGCCCTATCTTGTGAGTCCCTTTCTCAGCACCCGCTCTCAGCATTTGCGTGGTCTCTGCGCAGCTCGATTGTGGCCCTATCTCGTGAGTCCCTCTCTCAGCACCTGCGTGCCTGGCTTGACCGTGGCCCTCCGTGTGGTCTGTCTACTCAGCGTGAGTCTGTATTGTTGTGCAGACCGTGGTGTTCTCCCCATCGAGTTTGTGAATTTGTTGTGCAGAGCATGGTGTTCTCCCTCACCGAGATTGTAAGTCTGTTATATAAACCGT
Source organism: Pseudotsuga menziesii (assembly GCA_001517045.1). Lineage (NCBI taxonomy): Eukaryota > Viridiplantae > Streptophyta > Pinopsida > Pinales > Pinaceae > Pseudotsuga > Pseudotsuga menziesii. The sequence goes on along the minus strand of LPNX010135501.1, from coordinate 30,165 downwards.
GGTGTTCTCCCCACTGAGTTCCTGAGTTTGTTGTGCAGACCGTGGTTTCTCTCCACCGTGATCGTGAATCTGTTTTGCTGTTTGGATTGTGGGTTTCTTCCTCAGTGTGACCGTGGGGTTGCTTGTGTGAACTGTGGGTTTCTCAGCATGACTGTGAGATCATGATTGAGTGTCTCTTGAGCTAAGTGACCGAGTGTCCTTAGCGCGACTGTACTTGGTATGACTGAGTTGCTCAAGCCTGAGAATTTGATTGGAGCTTCTCTACCTGTTGACTAAGAGTTTGAGGTCTATTTCTGTCTACTTTAACCCTCTCTCTCCAGGTAAGTAAAATTGTTTGCCTAGTTGACTTGTCCCTTCGGTGACAAGATCTAAGCTCAGTATAAGGCGGATTCAAATATTGGTTATGATTCTTTACTGCTGATATTTACTGTACATTGTTTTATCATGTTGTTACTGCTCATGGCATTTGATGATTCTCGAGGACCAAGGTTAACCCACTGACTAATGGGGCATTAAGTTGAAAGAGATGAAAATTATGTTTTTTGTTTTATTACAGTTTAAATTTTATTAAGCAACACTATTATGAATCTGAATTTATATGCTCATGCATTTAAGTTTACTACTTGTGTTAAAACTCCACTAACCCTTAAATTTCAACAGGTTTCAACTTCCAAGTGGTCTCTTGGACTCCCAGAAGACTCTTCATCTCCTAACTTGATGGATTAGTTTCCAACAAATATGCTAAATATTAAGTTCAAGTACATACCATAGTCTTATCACAAGACTAGTAGATAGGGAAAACTATGAAAACCCTAGCTCAACCAAGGAGCTCCAACATGCATGAATGACTCAAACAAGTTCTCCAAAACAAGATGTCCTTTTCTCTTCTTTTTCACCAAACACACATTGTGGTTTTATCACAACATAATCTCAAACCTCTAAGAAGTAAACTCTAACCCTAGACTTCCAAGATTCTCCAAGAAGACCAAGAGCCCTAGCAATGCGCGTGAACATTAATGTGTTCCTCTTTTTGGTCAAATATCTACAGAAGAGTGAACACTAGTGTGTTCCTCTTCTTGGTCAAATATCTACAAAAGAGTGAATAAGAATGAACACAACAATATGAATGAGGACTTTGCCCTTCCTCTATATATATGGGAGAAAAGGAGGCCAAAAATATAATGTGGGCCCAAGCCCTTACAAACAATCTACAATAAACTCATGTAGGCCAAAACAAGTGAAGCGCTCCACTCCAAGGGTACACATGTCATGCTCCAAGGTGATGTTGTACACAATAAGGGCTCCAAGATGATGTAGCCACACAAGGTTTGTCCACCCCTCACCATCCCCCAAGCCCACATAGACTCAATCGATCCTCTTAGGACATGCACTCCATTGGGTCAACTATCCTTGCAAGGACACTGTTGCAGCCCAAGTGTCCTTGAGCCAATTCCAAGCCTCAAATAAGAATCCTTGTTATACCATGCTACCTAGGGCCTGATGCCCTCCTCCAAGATGTACAATAGTCCTCCTAAGTAGGTCATTTGCCAAGCAAGTGAAACTCTCCATATGGCCATAATGAAAGACTTCTACCAAGCTATCAAGAGAACTCCAATGCCTTAGGGAAGAATGCCAAGCCAACACCTAATTGAGGTCAAGCAACCATTGAGAAAGCTATCTCTAATGTGCAAATCCATCATTGACCATTTCCCATGTGCCAATCTGTTATGAACCATCCGGGGGTTGAACATACACCAAATACCCCAAATCTCTATAAGCACCCCTAATTATGATGTGAACATTTGTGGAGTAACCTAAAAGCTAACATGTTTGAGATTCCTAAAAGAAGCTGCCCCACATACCTTGTTTTGTTTTGACTCTAAGGATTGCTCTATGGTTCTCACCTTCTCCATCCGATGCTCCAACAATGTTTCATCAACAGAATTCAAAAGTTGAGAGTCATTCACATTTGTGTTGTTTCCTTGAGCATGATCCCCTGGGGCATGAACCATGGACTTTTGGTCACCTTTTCACTAGAGGAGGGAACCTTGGGGCGTCCCCTTGATAAGTCCATACCTACTTCTTTTGTGGACACCTCTTTGTTATCCCTTAAATGTTGATTTGGCTTGTACATACATCCCATTTGCTTAAGATCATTCTCTAGAGGCACTTGATCCTCACTAAATTCCATAGTAGAGTCTTTTCGACAAGCTTGTGAAGCCTTAACTATTGAATTTTTCCTTTAGTTACCTTTTATCACTTTCAACACTCTAGGGGAGCTTGGAGTAACCTAACCTGACCTCGTGCCAACCTTTTTTTGAAGGGGGCCTTGCTACAAATTTGAGAGGGGACTCATATTTAATGTGCTCATATTGCTGACAAAAGTTCCATTGAAAAGGGATGTTTGAGCAGTCCAGACTTTGGGTTATGTTCCGATTTCCATAGCCTTTTGAAGACCTTTCCTTGTATTTAATTTGACACATATTTTTACCACAATTCTATCTCATTTGGAGCAATGATTTGGGCATAGAAAGATAAACTTATCCAGTGTATGGTTGATATCTACCGATATTTGTTTCTTCCATAGCTTCTTTGTTTTCATATGCTCTGTTCTTTATTGAAAATAATATCTCCCTCTTATAATTGGTGAGGTTGATTTTATTTAGTGCAATGATGTAGAAAGCACCAACTAACCTTCATAAATGAGTTATCCTTTAGCACTAATTTTTATTAAATTGACCTAAACATGACTTTAAGTTGTGCTTCTATGAACCTTTTGCTAGGCTTGTCATTTTCTTTGAAACCATTGGTTTTGGGCCTATTGGAAGTTGGAACCTTGTTTGAAAAAGTTACGACTATTTAAAATCTTGGCTAGGCCATGCAATTTTTAGGAAATTAAATGTCCTCGTAAACAAAAACTCTGAAAAGAGGAGGACCTTGGTGAAATGGTGGATATAAGCATTATATGGGTCATTGTGACATATGATCTATATGATTTTCATGTCTACTTCTCTTTTACTAGAGGTAGGATTACACAGGGAAGAGGGTTAGAAGAGAATAAAATATATCGTAAGGGATGCTTTGATCTTTACATACTTGATTTGGGGTGCATTCTAATACTCCACTTTGCCATTGTTATATGACCATTTTTCAACTTGACTTTGTCGATATACTAGTTTCTTGTCTATAAATATTTGGCATCTTTGCTCAATTGTCAAGCTTTTGATTCTAAGTTGCAGGAAACTCCTTCACCCTACAATGTTTTGGTACCATAAATGCATTAGAAAAAGAAATGTGTTAGAAATGGCGTGGAAACTTTTGGAAATGCTTCCAAACTGATTCCTAATTTGGAATCTTTTCTTAGTTGTTTTCGGCTTGGACATATGGGCATTTTAGCTCTCTAATCCCTGATTGGGGCTGTGGGAGCACATGGCCCCTACAAAGAAAACGAACACATTGTAGATAAGAAGACAAAAAACCTAATTAGTGCATAGATGTTGTGTGTGAGTGATTTGCTTATGTTGGGAAGGGCTACAATTGTAGAATCCCATATGTGGTACCCACATAGTCCCTACAAAGAAAATAAATTCATTATAGATAAGAAGAAAGAAAATCCCTACAAAAAAAATAAATTCATTGTAGATAAGAATAAAGAAAACCTAGTTGGTGCAAAGGGGTTGTTTGTGAGTGATTTTCTTATTTTGGGAAGAGCTACAATTGTAGAAGCTCATACTCTTTATATGGACTAGAGACTAACCTTACTAGAGACTAACATTGGTTTTAGCAAGACATGCATGTGGCCCAAGCATGTGTAAGATAACCTCATGGTCTAAATTGGGTGCCTGTTACTTCTTTCACATTTTTTTGGTTGTTGATGCTCGTTAATTATAAAAAAGTTTTAACCATAAAACATATCCCATTTGTCAAAGACGGAGCGCATGTTGCAGATTGGCCACCTTGTGCGTATGGGTTGGATTCAGAATTAAATTCCGCATTCAACGAGTCCTCAAAGTCGAAATTTGGGTGAACCAATAAGGAGATATGTCAAAAATACGATAAGGAATAGTAGTTTTTTCTTTTTCCCTCCATATTTTTACAAATTTTACCCCAATGGTTGACATCATCATCTTGAATCCTATTGGTTCTTATAAAGTGAATTTTAATGGTACAATTTTCCTTAGGAGGCCTGTTGTCCGCCGTATGCACATCGTCAGCAGAAATCTTTTGCACTGCTGTTTACCTAAGCGGGAAAGGTGTGGCCTTGGGGGCAAGCAAAGAGCCAGGTGCTGTCACCTGATCCCAGCTCCTCCATTTAGGCTAACTCCTAACGAAGCCAAGGAGGGCGTCTAATGCTCTTTAAAATGTTTTTAATGATTCTCAGATGGATGGTGTGAATTAGTGTTGTTTAGGAGTGTTTTGATATACCAATTACACAATCCACGTTGCTATTTGCAAAACATGATATGAATAATAAGACGGAAATTAAAGCATCCACGCATGAATAACTTAGAAATAAATGGACAAATGGTCCAAACAAGATAATGCAAGAATTAAAAGACCAGTGCCTTAAATGGAGTCAAAGTGCCGGGGATGCTAAAATACAAGTCTTTGATGTTTGTGCGTGAGATCGTTTTGCAAATGCTCTTGGTCAAATTTTATTGTGTATTTTATGAATGAAGTTGATTATTAAATGGGAGGGGGATCTCCAAGATATACCTTTCGGTACGGGAGATATGTCCAAAACCCTTAACCGATGCGGCTACCCACAAGGAATATGTAGGCTGGTTTGGAGTCTCTGAAGCTATGTTCAACACTACACCGCAAGGGTGTAGCCTAACTAGCGCCTCGAGGTCACTGACCAGTTGTTCCTGCCTCATTTGGGTATTTTGCCACCGCAATGGCTTAAATCTAGGCGTTGGATTTTCGCCTCGGGAAAGTGGTAAATTTTATTATGGTTGTACTTGGAGTTAAGCGTGCGAATTAATAAGTTACAATGCTTCTGGGTATCCCGAACGGGTAGAGCATACACACTGTACAATGGTAAATTCCAATTTTAGGGGATGTGTGAGTTGCAAATTTTATTAACAAACACAACTCGCCGACATAGAGCGCTCTTGATCCACCTTATGGTGAGATTCAAGTCTTATCTAACCCACTATGATAATGCAATGCAAGTGCTCTTCGACAGAGAGTGCTCTTGACTTGTCTTATGACAGGTTCAAGAGTCTTTGGGTTCTTTTTATGAATAATTAAAAAAGCACATGAAATAAGAAGCATGCAAGTGATGATAAAAGCTAGCAATTAGTGGAAATAAACTAAGTCTAAAGCACTCTTATCTATGCAAGGAAAAAGACAAGACACACTTCCCCCAAATAGGGGAAGTAGAAAAAATGTGGGAGGCTTAACCCCACTAGTCCCTTTTTTATTAATGATTACCATAAGAGGGATTTTAACCCTTGAAAAAGAAAGATTGCAAGCTACTAAAATGAAAGAGCCTTAATGGCTTTCTACAAGGATGCAATTTTATGCTCGATTTGTCTTAGTTTTAACTTTTTTGCACTCCTCTTCGATCTTCAAGTCTTTGACCCTGTCTTCTTGGTTTACTCTTCGATATCTGCACAACAGAAACAAGCACTCATGCACCCATTATTGTTAATAAACAAGACTAATTTAGATGCAAAAAATTGGAATTAATCTAATTATGAAATTGCAATTTTTAGTCTTTTCGATGTGAAAAACTAGGAAAAAGGTACATGCAAAAAGAGTAAAAAGAAGGCTGAAAAAGATGAAGAAACAGGGCAGCCAACAAATGAGTTAGATGGCTGCAAAAAATGAAGAAAAGGGGCGGCCAAATAGGAAGAAAGATGGCTGCAAAAAAGGTTCAAAAAGTGCCGAAAAGAGGCTGCAAAAAGTGTCCAAAAAGACTGAAAATTGAGGTGAAGAGGGCAGGCAATTAATCTAAGTATGAAATTGCAATTTTTAGTCTTTTCGATGTGAAAAACTAGGAAAAAGGTACATGCAAAAAGAGTAAAAAGAAGGCTGAAAAAGATGAAGAAACATGGCAACCAACAAAGGAGTTAGATGGCTGCAAAAAATGAAGAAAAGGGGCAGCCAAATAGGAAGAAAGATGGCTGCAAAAAAGGGAAGAAAAAAGGTTCAAAAAGTGCCGAAAAGAAGCTGCAAAAAGTGCCCAAAAAGACTGAAAATTGAGGTGAAAGAGGGCAGCCAACTAAGAGAAAAGTTGGCTGTAAAATAATGAGGAATATGACAGCCAAACAAAGGAAAGGATGGCTGCAAACAAAAAGGATGAATAGGGCAGCCAACAAGAGGATGGTTGGATGCAAAAATTGAAGGAAAGAAAGCCAAAAAGAAGAGCAAAAAGAGGCTTAAAAGAGGAGCAAAAGAGACAAAAACAAGAGCAAAAAGTAAGGAAGGAAACCAGAGAAGCAAGAAAGTAAGGAGTGATTACAAGAGACAAGGTAGCAGGTATACGAAAGAAGGAAGAAAGAAGAGACTTGTAACCAGTGAAAAGATTTTAACTTTTTGATTAAGAGAAGTAAGAAAGAGCCCCTTTTTAGCAGTGTGTTTTTTGAAGCTGGGGTCAAGCGCTCTAAAGAACTTGCATGGTGAAAGTATTAGATTAAGAACTCTTGATGAGAAACTAGTTGAGCTTTAACCCCTCCTCCTTTGGTGATTCCTGAAACCAAAACAACTCAATACAAGTAAACGAGATCAAATGCTAGGATGTAATAAGCAAAATATTTGAAAAGCATTGGTATAACTGACTACTTCTTGCCCGCTTCAAACATATAATGAATATTGCATAGATTACTAAGTTAATATATTAAATGGCTACCCTACTGTGCTAAATTTATAGCCCTCATGAGCTAACATTGATCAAATATTTACTAAATAAAGAGAGTAGGGTAAGAACGAGATCACCTCGCAAGATGAAAATCACATACAAAAAGCCCATGCATAGACCTCCAAAGTCACTTTATTCCATTAACAAATATCGGTTACAATCTTGGCAGAGTTCTCTGCAAATTCTCCATATGCAAATGGGAGCAAGAGACCCTTATTTATACAAAGAGAGAGACTAAAACCCTAAATCAGACTGAAGCTCTGGCAATTGATTCGGAGTTGAACGGAGCTGCAACTGAGTTGTAACTGAGTGTTGGAGTAATGAGGGGTGGTGAGGTGGCCTCAATCCTCCTCGGTCTTATCACCCGGCCAATAGAAACGTGCCAAAGAAGGAAAAACGTCCATGCATGGAGAGGGGCACAAATCCCAAGGTGAAGTTCACTGTAGCTCTTTGATACTGATTCAAATCAATCCAGACTTGATTGGAATCATCCCAGATGCTTTTTGTCGAGCTAATTAGCCCTTTATTAAATTCAATTTGGCTTTTTTTTGGAGATATTTTGATTTTCTCCATTTTAATATTTTTTATTATTTTAATTAATATTTCTCATTTTTTGGGTTTTTTGAGAAATTATTAATTGCAAGGCCAAATTATAGTCCGAAACTTAGGATAAGTGTGTCTAGAGTTTAAATGAGTGTTTTGGCTTGGAAAAGAAGTCTTTATTTGCCAAAAACACCCCCTAGACCACTTAATTATTACAAATTGAAAATTTTCAATTAAACCATAGTAAAAATGGTTTAATTAATTGAAAAATTTAATTAATTCTCTATAGTCAAAAAATTAAAAATTAAAAAGTGTTACGCGTTCGGGAATTTTTTTTTTGAACAATGTTTTAATGCATCCCCAGGCATAGGAAATGACCATAGAACATACAACTAGTGTCTAGTAGGTTCATATTTACTAGTTGGACTCTAATAACCCCCCAAGGCCCAAATTTCAAAATCGAGCATTTCAGCTTTGGAGGAAGCGGGAGGAAAACTCATCGATTATACTCGGCTATAGGCAAGGCATAATCGACAAGGGAAAAAACTCCCTGGAATACCTTGTTGAAATATTGTAACTTTGAAGAATTTTCTATATGTATCTTTTGTGGTCCCCGATGGTCCTATCGGGAGAACCACTTGTATTATCTTGTACCCCGATGCTTTTAATCAGAAGAACTAATAAGAGTCATGAGGTTGTCCCCTCTAATTGTAAAGGTGGGTCATTAGCACCCCAGTGTGGTTACTTGAGCCTACATGTGTAACTCGAGCCTACATGATTAACTCGAGTCTATGATGTCAGATGAGTTAATTGAAGTGAACGGATGAATATAAATAGAGGTGTAGCTCTCCTCATTTGGAGCACACACTCTCACTTGTGTAGCGCATTAGTGGAGAAGAGAAGTAGCTGGAGAAGGAGGAGGATCAGGCTTTGATCTCCTTGCTGGTTTTATCTTTTATCTTTTATCTTTTTGGGGTATCTATATTGAGGAAGCTTTTGCTGGGTTTTTCCCTTTAGGGTTTTCCCAGGATAAATCTTTGTGTTCCTTTTGTATGGTTGTGCTTGTCTATCTTTCAGTGATCCTGTTTATATGCTTTTGTTATGAATTCGAAATGAAGTACGGATGTCTTAGCTAAGCATATGAAAAGTTAACATGGTATCAGAGCCACCCTGAAAAAAAGACATTGTGCAGCTACAGAATCTAGGGCTTCTTACTTTTTGGTTCTGTCTCCACAATCGATTAGCAAAAGAAGGCTAGGCTGACTCTCCATTGAAGGGCACATCTTTCTGTCGAAGCAGAATTCGATTCCGAGCATTTTCAGTTTTCGGTGTGGGAAATTAGGGCTTCTTGCAGAAGAAGAATTTTTGAGTGAGCCCAACATAGGATTGCTCTCCTCATCAAAATCGAAGTTTAGAGACCTGGATCAAGATTTTTGGTTGGGTGAAACTCCGGGAAAGTCAAACCCTAGTTTGACCCGGAGCTAGAAAAACCCTAAATACTAAAATTGCTAAGTTTTGGTATATTCGCTATATCCCAATATTGGCGAAGGCTCAGGAGCTGAAAATTGCAGAGACCGAAGATATAATCGGGATGAACACTTTGTCCAAAATTCCGCCTCAGATTTGCTATATTCTATGAGATATGATCCCTCCAAGTTAGGGTTCCAGCCTCTTCCAGAATTCATCTCTAAACAGGACACCTAGGGAAAATTGCTATAGCGTGGGCTATAGAGGTCCAAATGGAATTCCTGAAGATTTTCCAGAAAGAGCACAGACTGTACTTTCTGTGGTCTGAATTTCAGAACCTGAAGATGAACCAGTGACACGTGGCATGCCGTACAACTTCACTATTCTGAACAGTCCTGTAACAGGTCACCTTGGGAAAATGATCATAAATCCCAATTGGTGAAACCAATTCTGATGAAACTTGTGGTGTTGGATCAGGGACATGCGAGGTTACCTTAGTGAGAAACTGCAGACACAGAGGAGCAATAACTTTATAGATATCACAGAAACAGTAACAGGCATTTCTGCAGAAGAAATTGGAAAACTAGGGCTTCCTGTTTTGGGAGCTTCCTTCCACTGTTTTCAGAAAAGGAGTACATTGGACAGCTCCATTTGAAGATATCTATCTTTCTATCCAATTAGATCTGAAAGATTCCAAGTTTTGAAAATTAGGGTTTCTCTGACAAACCCTAGATCAGCCAGCTCCGGAAGCAAGACGAACACCTCAAATCGGTAAGATCTAATCTTTTGCTATTTGCATTTGAGGTTCTCATTTCAAAATGATCTATCACATCAGCTTGATGATAAGCTTGGTGAAGTTGAAAACTTCCAAGCATGGAAGTATTTGATCTCTCTGAAGAAAATGAATTGGACACCTACATGAGTAGGGAGGTTCC
>LPNX010135501.1:0-19888 GCA_001517045.1 Pseudotsuga menziesii | reverse complement strand
CTTATTCATCTTATCATTTGGATAAGAAATGATGATTTCATGAATGAAGAAGATGATAAAACAGAATGATCAAGATGGAGTCTACCCACGAAACAAATAAAAAATAAGTATTCAATTGCCATTTCATGATATTGTTTTGCATTTGATTGTATTCAGTTGATGTGTTATCCATGATAGATTGTTTACATTAATACTACTAATATGCATGTGATGGGTAAGTAGCTCATGGCGCTTTACAACTCTCCAGTGCTACTTATCAAACCTCTTTGCTGACATATTGGATTAGTGCACAATCTCAATGATGTCATGGTAGAGATAGAAGGCATCTAGAAAGTTTCTGTGAAATATGGATGAATGTTGTATTGGCTAAATAGTTGCATGATGCATAAGAATTTGTCGTTATGCATATGTTTTATGAAATAGTTCTAACCATGCAACTAGTGCATTTGAATTGTAGGAAAGGTCCTATACAACCTCCTACAAGAAAAGAAGGACGAGACTTGTTCCGAAGAACAAGTGATGACAATTCAATAAACATGAATCTGAAGTTCCCAGGGTCAGAGACACCATGACGGAAGAAAGACTTTCAGAGAGCGGTAGATCCACCTCAAAAGATGAAGAAAAGAATGCTATAAAAGAAACTATGATCAAAGAATAACAGTTGATCATGGGGAATGATGTATACGATATGATTTCGAGACATAAAGGGAAGTACATAGTATCCTCCATATGGATCTACAAGAACAAGTATACAAATAAAGGTTCGTGATTTGCCTCAGAAAGAATAGACTATGACATGACATACTCTATTGACCAATATATATCAAGCATAGAACCACCTGTACAGAATGAAGAAGGAAGATAATACTCCACCTCAAGGGGAGTGACTACAGAAGATATCTGAGTTCGACACGGTACGACATGATGGACAGCTTCTTAATGGATCAAGACTTTACCAAGAGTAAAGTGGGTTCCAACCTTCAAAGTTGAATGCAGAAGACTAGGATATGTTGATGATCTGACAAGACGAACTCATGGAAGATGTTATGATGAAAGAATAATAGAATGATGTATGGGATATAGTTCCAAATGGATATACAAAATAGAGCATGCAGTTGACGGAAGTATTGAGAAGTATAAAGCAAGATTTGTAGCCAGAGGTTTCTTTCAAAAAAAAAAAAGGGAATTAATTCTGAAGAGACACTTACTCCAGGAAGTAAGGTACACTTCCTTCAGAACTATCATGGTAGTTTCTTCCATGGTGAAGTAAAGACAAGCCTTCCTTAATGGTATGATTGAGAAAGAGTTTTACATCGAATAGTCACGAGGATTTGAAGTTGAAGCCAGATGGAATCACGTATGCAAGTTGAAGAAGGCCCTCTATGGCCTGAAGCAAGCTCCCAGAGCTTGGTATGGAAGAATAGATAGTTTCTTGTCGAGCATGGGATTTACCAAGAATAAAGCTAATCCTAACCTTTATTTCAAGGTTGTAGAAGATGAACTTGTCATCCTGTTATTATATGTGGATGACTTATCCTTGACAGGAAATGAGAAACAGGTCATGGAAAGCAAGAAGAAACTAGCAGAAGAATTTGAGATGAAAGACCTTGGGTTAATGCATTATTTCCTAAGTCTGGAAGTATGGCAAAGTTCAGAAGAAATCTTTCTCAATCAGGGAAAGTATGAGGTAGAGATATTGAAGAGATTCAATATGTTGGAATGCAAAGTCATGGCCACACCCATGGACTCCAACCTGAAGTTGTTAGCTGATGACTCATCAGAGTTAGTGGATATGACTCATAATAGACAGATCATTGGGTCATTGATGTACTTAACAAATACCAGACCAGACATTTGTTTTGCTGTGAATACCTTAAGTCAATATCTTGTTCAACCAAGACGGGTTCACCTAGTAACTGCAAAACATGTGATGAGATATCTGAAAGGGACTATAGACTTTGGTTTATATTATGATGGTAGCCATGAGTATAGATTGTATGGCTACACAGATGCAAATTGGGCTGGAAGTATCTCAGACAGGAAAAGAACATTAGGTAGATGCTTTTGTTTGGGGTCTGCTATGAGTTCATGGTTTAGCAGGAAACAGTCTAGTGTTTCTCGTAGCATGGCTGAAGTAGAATACATAGCAGATTGCTCTGCTAAGTTGTGAAGCCATATGGCTTCGGAAGCTGATATCAGGTCTCTTTGAACTGAAGATGGATACTACATTAATTCTATGTGATAACGAGAGTTGTGATAACAGAGAACCCTGTGTTCCGTCGTAACACATAGAAATCCGGTATTTCTACATTCAAGATAAAGATGCAGATGATGACGTTTCAGTATTCCCATACTGAAGATATAGATGATGATGATTTCAGTATTCCCATACTGAAGATATAGATGATGTTTCAGTATTTACTTACTGTAGATGCAGATGATGGTGACCTGATGATGCTTTCAGTACTCACATACTGGAGATACAGATGGTGATAGTTCAGTATTCACATACTGAAGATGTAGATGAAGATGGTTTAGATGATGATGCGCTGACAAAGCCTCTATCTCGGGTAAAGTTCGAACACTTTCGAGACACGCTTGGTGTTGTTCGGAAAGACCTTCCTCGAAAGGGGGAGTAGTGATGTTGCAGTGGGATTGTATCATCCCTGGGCACTTGCCCTAAAGTGATCCGGTGACTTCGGTCCTCGAGAATGTGGTGGGATTGTATCATCCCTGGGCATCTGCCCTAAAGTGATCTGGTGACCTCGGTCCTCGAGAATGAAGAGGGATTGTATCATCCCGGGACATCTGTCCTCGAGAATGAAGAGGGATTGTATCATCCTGGGACATCTGTCCAAAATAGATCCAGTGACTTCGGTCTTCGTGAATGTGGTGGGATTGCATCATCCCTGAACTTCGGCTCAAAATGTATCCGGAGGTCTCGGCCCCCGTGAATGTGGTGGGATTGCATCATCCCTGAACTTCGGTTCAAAATGTATCCGGAGGTCTCGGCCCCCGTGAATGTGGTGGGATTGCATCATCCCTGAACTTCGGTTCAAAATGTATCCGGAGGTCTCGGCCCCCGTGAAAGTGGTGGATTGCATCATCCTTGAACCTTGGTTCAAAATGTATCCAGAGGTCTCGGCCCTCGTGAAAGTGGTGGATTGCATCATCCCTGAACTTCTGTTCAAAATGTATCCGGAGGTCTCGGTCCCCGTGAAAGTGGTGGATTGCATCATCCCTGAACCTCGGTTCAAAATGCATCCAGAGGTCTCGGCCCCCGTGAAAGTGGTGGATTGCATCATCCCTGAACCTCGATTCAAAATGTATCCGGAGGTCTTGGCCCCCGTGAAAGTGGTAGGATTGCATCATCCCTGAAACTCGGTTCAAAATGTATCCGGAGATCTCGGTCCCCGTGAATGTGGTAGGATTGTATCATCCTTGAACTTCGGTGACTTCGGTACTCAAGAACGTGTGTTGATCCCATAATTCCTAGAGGAAGGATTGTCTGAGTTCCACAGATGTGTTGATCCCGTAATTCCGAAAGGAAGGATCGTTAGTAACTCCGTAAAGACCTAAATCCCGTAATTCCGACAGGAAGGATCGTCTGAGTACCACAGACATGTTGATCCCGTAATTCCGAAAGGAAGGATCATGTTGATGTTTTGATGATGATGATGTTGATGTTTTGATGATGTTGATGTTTTGATAATAATGATGTTTTGATGATGATGATGTTTTCATGATGATGTTCCTCATTGAAAGATCAGAGTATGATGATGATGATGTTCCTGATCAAAAGATCAGAGTATGATGATGATGTTGTTGCTGATCGAGCTGAAGATGATGTTGCTGATCGAAAGGTCAAAGTGCTGAAGATGATGCTGATCGAAAGGTCAAAGTGCTGAAGATGATGTTGCTGATCGAAAGGTCAAAGTGTTGAAGATGATGCTGATCGAAAGGTCAAAGTGCTGAAGATGATGTTGCTGATCGAAAGGTCAAAGCGCTGAAAATGATGTTGCTGATCGAAAGGTCAAAGTGCTGAAGATGTTGTTGATCGAAGCAGTCAAAGTATTAATGATGATGAAGACTACATAATGTTGAAAAGCTTCCAATGATTTATAGATGTGTTACCCTGATGATGCTGATGATGTCCTCAATCTCTCTCCTACTATTGTTGTTGTTGATTTTGTTGTAGAATACCCTTCTCGTTAAGGGGGAGTGTTGAAATATTGTAACTTCGAAGAATATTCTATATGTATCTTTTGTGGTCCCCGATGGTCCTATCGGGAGAACCACTTGTATTATCTTGTACCCCGATGCTTCTAATCGGAAGAACTAATAAGAGTCATGAGGTTGTCCTCTCTAATTGTAAAGGTGGGTCATTAGCACCCCAGTGTGGTTACTTGAGCCTACATGTGTAACTCGAGCCTCCATGATTAACTTGAGCCTATGATGTCAGATGAGTTAATTGAAGTGAACGGATGAATATAAATAGAGGTGTAGCTCTCCTCATTTGGAGCACACACTCTCACTTGTGTAGCACATTAGTGGAGAAGAGAAGTAGCTGGAGAAGGAGGAGGATCAGGCTTTGATCTCCTTGCTGGTTTTATCTTTTATCTTTTTGGGGCATCTATATTGAGGAAGCTTTTGTTGGGTTTTTCCCTTTAGGGTTTTCCCAGGATAAATCTTTGTGTTCCTTTTGTATGGTTGTGCTTGTCTATCTTTCAGTGATCCTCTTTATATGCTTTTGTTATGAATTCGAAATGAAGTACGGATGTCTTAGCTAAGCATATGAAAAGTTAACATACCTTAGTTGAAAATTACGCCTTAGGAGACCAAGCCGCTCAAAACCCCCACTAGCACACTTTATTACAAAAACTCCATGGGGCATGGTCATTTCAGCATAAAAATAAAAATGACTAGCCAAAATTGGCTAGGAAAAACATTCTGATCCTCCGCTACACTGGATATGAACATTGACCATGTTTATCAACTGGCGGCTCAACAGGAGGTTCAACTATTGTACAAAATAGTTGGTAACAAGGCCCATTTTAGACCTCAAATTTTTTCTAATGGATAAGATGGATAAATAATTAATACACATATGGACCATGCATTAATTAATTAATGATAATGTGATAAAGTATAGAGAAAGAGAATTCGAATTGTCCATGCAAATATTTGAGTGAACTCAATTTATAAAGTTTCAGTTAAATATGAATGCCTCAATCAAGGCCTTAGTCAAAGCATCATTTGAACTATTAATTAATGTAATCATTTAAGTAAAGAAGAGTTCAATGCTCATCAATCAACATGCATTAGTTAACTAAAGAGATCCATGCAAAAGTAGAAATTGTGCATGGATGACACTAAGTGTGAAAGCACCAAAGACATTCAGTTAGTCTCCTAAATATATGGTCATGGATTCAGTTGAAGTTTGAGTTTAGTTCAGGTAGTTAACATTCAGTTCAAGTCAGTTCACTTTCAGTTCAAGTCAGTTAACATTTAGTTCAAGTTAGTGAACATCTAGTTCAAGTCAGTGGACCTTTAGTTAAAAGCTAATTATGGAAGGAGGGTGCTAATGTTTGCATGGAGGGAGTTCTAGTTAGCTCCTCGTGAAATGCGCTATGTGGTGCTCTCGGTATGTTTACTTAACCTCCTATGCGCTACCTTCTGCATGCTAGGTGTTTTGGCTTGTTATTATTATGCTAGGCATATGGCAAGTTCAATACAGTTGCATACAATTGTTTTTGCAGTGTTGCATTGGATCTCTCATCTCTACTGTTGAGGTGATATCTCTTATCAGACAATCTGCTAATGTGTTGTAAACCATTCTCTGCAAACCTATCTATCATACTCAAAGAATTGTTGGGTTTTTCATCCTCCGTGTTTGGAGGGTTCTCTCAAGGTTATATCTTGTCTCTTATGGTTGATTGATTTATGTGGCTGATTTATTTATGAGATTTATACATGACTGATATAAAGAATCATATGTGACTGATTTATGAAATTCACAAGTGCTGAAATTGTTTGATAAAAGTTTAAGTTCAAGCATCTCCGATTTTGCTCAAACATCAACATTTTTGAGAAACCAGATTCTCGGACTTTTGGATAGTGTTTCTTTGGGAAACCTGGACTCTCAGACTTCTGGATCCCTGGATCCGACTCCTTTGCGATCAATGCGTTTTTCTAGATTTTCTAGAAGATTGGGATTCTCGGATTTCTGGATCTGGTCCTTTGTGGTTAGTGCAGTTTTAGGGATTCTCATATTCCTTGAATTCTGGGACCCTCCTGTGTTAAGGAGAAGGATGAAAAAGGGTTCCAGAACATGAGGAAAGAAGTTGATCACTACTGAAAGATTGGTCGCCACAGGAGGGATTTTGAAATTCAATGAAATAAAGATTAGGTGCGCCACGAAGGGTATAGATACTTGGCAATTTTTGGTATCAGAATAGGTTGCAAAGTATATTTCCTGTTAGAAATTGAGGAATGGCATTCGGGGCTAGAGGAAGAGTAGGTCGAAGAAGACCAGTTGCTAATGCAGTCTTGCTTGAAGAAATGAGGATTGTTCAAGCATGGTTAGAAGCTATGGAGACTGCACAGAGAAGAGGACCTGACTTAGGAGATGTCAGTGAAGAAGAAAAACCTCAAGAAGAGGAGGCTGAGCCTGCAGAAGAGGGAGTTGAAGGAAGATTGATCAGAGCAATCTTAGGAGCCAGTTCTAAACCAAAGCTAGAGGTGCCTATGTAAGAAGGCAGTCAAAATGTTGAGGAATTGATGAATTGGATCAGTATAATGGACAAGTATTTTGGGTATGAAAATGTAGATAATGAAAAGAGTGTAAGGTTTGTTGTGACTGGATTGAAGGGACATGCATCGCTCTGGTGGGATGGAGTACAAGCAGATAGAAATAACAAAGGTAAAGTGAAGATCAAAAGCTGGGACATAATGGTAGAAAAATTGAAATGTAAGTTTATGCCTAAGGACTACCAACTTAACCTTTTTAGATATATGCAAAATTTTAAACAAAGAGAAATGTCAGTTAAAGAATACACATAAGAATTCTATAAACTAAACATTAAAGCTGATCATGAAGAATAGGATGCAGAGAAAGTGGCAGATATATAAATGGTTTAAGATTTGATATTCAAGATGAAATTAACCTTTTGTCTTTGAAGACTATTGAGGAAGCATATCAATTTGCACTCAAAGCAGAAGAGAAATGGGCAAGGAAACAAAATCTAAGGAGCAGAGGTTGAAGTACCAGAGGAAGAGGACAACAAAGAGGAAGAGGACAACTGCAAGTGCAGAAAGAGGAAGTCAACAACTCAAGATAACAAGAACAATTATCAGAAGGTAATGGATCCTTTAGAGTTAGGAGATCTTACTCTAGAGGTAGAGGTAGAGGATTTTGGGAAGATGCTATCAATGTAACAAGTATGGTCATAGATCTTATGAGTGTCCAGATAATCCTTCAACAAGTCAAGGAGGTGCACACATAGCTCATGTTGAAGACGAAAGTGTACGTTCACCTTCACATGAAGATACACTAGAAGTTGGAGAATCATTGCTTATGAAGAGAATTTTGCTGAAGCCTAGTAAGGAGTTCCAGGAGCTTGCACAAAGGAAAATATTGTTGATAACCATGTGCAAAACTAGAGGTAAATGCTGTAGTCATTATTGATAGTGGAAGTAATGATAATTTGGTGTCTACTGAGATGGTTGACAATCTAGGCCTGAAGAAGACAACACATCCTACCTCCTACAGGGTGTCTTAGTTGCAGAAAGGACATCAAGTCTTGGTGAATGAGCAGTGTGCCAAGTGGAGTTTCAGATTGGGAGTTATAAAGATCAGGCAATATGCGATGTTATGACTATGGATGTTTGTCATGTTCTTTTGGGTAGACCTTGGCAATTTGATAAGGCGGCAAATTCATGATGGAAGAAATAATATTTACACTTTTGAGAAAGATGAAAAGAAGCATACACTTATACCTTTGAAAGATGAGGATGCAACTGAAGAGGTCAGTCTTAAAGTGCCGATTGTTACTGGTAAAGAATTCTTACATCAGATCAGAAATAAGGAAGTAAGATTTGCATTGGTTGGCAAGCCTAGAATAGTTCCTACTAGTACAAAGTTGACTGATTTGCTTATAGAAATTCAAGATTTATTGGATGAGTTTATTGATATTGTTGTGGATGACTTACCTAATGAATAATCTCCGATGAGAAGCATCAACCATCACATAGATCTCATTCCAGGAGTCAGTTTACCAAACAAGGCAGCTTATAGGATGGCTCCAAAAGAGAATGAAGAAATCAAGAATCAAGTACAAGAACTACTAAACAAAGGACTAGTAAGGGACACTTTGAGTCCTTGTGTTGTTCCAACGGTGTTGAGTCTGAAGAAGGATGGAGGATGGAGAATGTGTACAGATTCTAGAGCCATCAACAAGGTCACAATCATGTATAGATTTTGTTTGCCTCGAAGGATGATTTGATGGATTGTCTAGGTGGTGCAAAGTATTTTTCTAAGATAGACTTAAAGGGTGGATATTATCATATAAGATTGAGAGAGGGTGATGAATGGAAAACGACATTTAGAACTAATGATGGGATTAATGAGTGGCTAGTGATGCCATTTGGATTGACAAATGCCCCCAAACACTTTCATGGGGATTATGAATAAAGTGCTCAAGGATTTTACAGGTAATTTTTTCATTGTTTATTTAGATGATATTCTGATTTACACCATTCAAAGGAAGAGCACTGTAGACACCTCAGATTGGTTTTGAATAAGTTCTAAGAAGAGCAGTTACTAATCAATCTTAAGAAGTGTACTTTCATGAAGGCAGAGTTGATTTATTTGGGTTTCCTTATATCACAAGAAGGTCTTGAAGATGGATCAAGAGAAGGTCAAAGCCATAAGAGAGTGGCCTACTACCAGAAATGTTTTTGAGGTAAGAAGTTTCCATGCTTTAGCTAGTTTCTACAAAACATTTTTAAGAAATTTCAACTGGATTTGTGCGACAATAGTGGAAATAGTTAAGGGAAATAAGTTGTTATTTCAATGGACTGAGGCAGCTGAAAAAGGCTTTCAATTGCTTAAGAAGAATATCACATAACAACCTATTTTAGCTTTACCAGATTTTGGTAAACTTTTCCAAGTGGAATGTGATGCTAGTGGGATTGCTATAGGAGCTGTTTTAGGTCAAGAAGGTAAACCAGTTGTCTACTGCAGTGAGAAACTTAATGATGCCAAGAAGAAGTATTCCTCATATGTCAAAAGAATTTTATGCTGTTGTTGAAGCTTTGAAAAAGTGGAGGCATTATCTGATGCCTAAAGAGTTTGTATTGTATATTGACGACCATGCCTTACACTTCATTAGTAGTCGAAGGCATGTAAAATGGATTGAGGTTTTGCAAAATTTTACTTTTGTTATCAAGCATACAAGTGGACAATTTAATAAAGTCGCAGACGCATTAAGCAGGAGGAATTTGATTGTACATGAATCTCAAATGAATATCTTGGGATTTGATGCCTTGAAAAAGATGTACAAGGAAGATCTAGACTTTAAGGTGGCTTATGCAACATGTGAGAATCCCATAAGCAGAGGTAGGATTCCATGGATGGATTACATTCTTTAAGGACTGTTGTTCAAAGGCAGCCAGCTATGCATTCTAAAATGTCTTATGAGGGAGAATTTGCTGAAAGAGAAGCATAGTGGCAGTTTGGCAGGACACTTTGGGCAAAATAAGACATTTGCTCAATTGAATGCATATTATTTTTGTCCAGGAATGCAAATTGATGTAAAGAAGTTTGTTGAGAGATGCATGATATGTCATCATGCTAAGAGAAGAAGCCAAAACACAGGATTATATCAGCTTTGTGGCTTGCCTATTCCTAACAGACCCTGGGTTTCAATTAGTATGGATTTTGTACTTGGACTACCAAAACTCAAAAGGGTAATGATTCCATATTTGTTGTAGTAGATAGATTCTCCAAAATGCACATTTTAAGCATGTACTAAAACAAATGGTGCAAATAACATTGCCAACTTGTTTTTCAAGGAAGTAGTAAGATTGAATGACTTTCCTGAAGTACTGTTTCTGATAGAGACAGTAAGTTTGTTGGTCATTTTTGGAGGACTCTTTGGAAGAAGTTGGGAACAAATCTCAATTTTAGTTCAACTTCCCACCCTCAGGCAGATAGACAAACTGAGGTAACTAATAGAAGCTTTGGCAATATCCTAACAAGCTGAGTAGTTGGACATCCTAAACAGTGGGATCAGGTACTTGCGCATGCAAAATTTGCTTATAATGATTCACCAAATAGAAGCATAGGCTTCAGCCCATGCCAGATTTTGTTGCGCCGAGAGGCTCTCTACAGCCCAGTATGAGGGAGATCTTGTAATGTTATCTTGTAACGTTTGTCGATATTATGTTTGTTACTAACAAAATAAAAATAATAAAAAATAAAATTTTAATTATTCGCCAAAATAAATGTCGGCCACAAAAAACCTAATATGGGGTAGATGTAATGTTCCTACCTAACAAAACAATAAAAAATTAAAAATTTAATTATCCGCAAAAAAAAATGTTGGTCAGAAAAAAAACACAATGTGGGGGAGATGTTGAAATGTTCCTACCTAACGAAATAATAAAAAATAAAAAATTGAATTATCCACAAAAAAAATGTTGGCCTTGCACATGGTTTTAAAACCATGTGCAAAGCCTCCTAAACAACCCATGGTTTTAGGAAGGCCTTGCACATGGTTTTAAAACCATGTATGGGGGAGATGTTGTAATGTTCGTTCCTAACAAAATAAAAAATAATAAAACATATTATATGTCAACCATAAATAATATTAAATATTAATAATAAAAATATTATATGCCGACCTTAAATAAAATGATGTCTTTTGGTTTGAATAAAATCAATGGTTATATATAGGACACACCAAAGCTGATAACGCCTTGAGTGAGATTTGATCCCTCTCTGCGCTTGATAGAGCCTAGGATTTGGATCTATGCTGGTATGGTATGCATCCAAGAGGAGTTTACGAATTGAGGAATTTGGGAAAGCAGGAGACGAGAAGTGAAGATGGTGAGGATTTTGCAATAGCTATACAAGAATTGCATGAAAAAGTCAAGCAGCAACTTCAAGAAAGTAGCAGCAAATACAAGTAGAGAGCAGATTTGAAGAGAAGAGACCTGAATTTTGAAGTCGGAGATTTGATATTTTGGCACACCCGAGGAAAGAGAGGTTTCCAAAGGAGAATACAATAAACTGAAACCGAAGAAGATTGGACCATGCAAGGTGTTGAGGAGTCAGGACTCATTTTCTTCAAATGCCTATGAAATAGAGCTTTCACACAACATCGGAATCTCTCCAATTTTTAATGTTTCAGATTTGTATCCTTACAAGGGAAGTGAGGAAATTTCAGCAGGTGCACCTGAACCAGTAAATGATGAGACTGGTACGTTGGGAGCAGCAGCTACCTACAGCACAACCAAATGTGATTGAATAAGTTTAGGACAAAAACATAGTGAAGAAGACTAGGGGCAAGGAGTACTTTTACTTAGTCAAGTGAAAGAATCATCCACTTGAAGATGCCACATGGATGACAGAAGCAGACATTCAGAAGCATGTCAGCAGTATTGAAGAACTCATGACTAGGATCCCATGAACAAGTTTTGTTCCTTGAGAGTTTGATGCAAGAGCATTATTTAAATTGAATTTTATTTTGCAATAGTTCTAGAAGATTCTAGTTTCATCAAGCGTGAGGAGGAATTTAATTGTTGTAACCTCCTTCATGCTATGTAGGAGTCAGTTTGTCTAATTTTAGCGTAGATCTGATTGTTAGAGACATTTAGGGGGAATTGATTTAATGTTGACAAATAATGAGATATGAACTTATTTGCTTAGATAGTTCGAATCATCTCCTCATGATTGTATAAATTCACTTGCTGTAGCATAGAAGGTAGAAGGCAGAGGGAGAATAGTAGATCAGAGTCTGAGTGAAATATGTTGTATATTCACAGAGGCTTAATAAATACCAAATTGACTCCTTATTTTCCCAGAAGTTTGCTATTGATGTTGCTGCTTTCGATTTTTGTTGTGTGTGGTGATGCTACAAGAGTGTTTGAATTTATTCCTGATCGATAGCTGGAGATTATCAATGCTTGTTTATATCTGAGGATTGAGAATCAGATTTTTTGTTGGTTGTAGATAAAAGAACGAGCGTGTAGATCTAACAGTCATTATACATCTTGATCTACAGTTCACATCATTCAAGGATTGTGTCACAGGGAATGAGAAATGTGGCATCCGAGTCCAATCCATCACGACTAGAGTGTTTTTTGAGAAACTCGGACTCCCGGACTTTTGGATAGTGTTTTCTTTGAGAAACCTGGACTCGGAGACTTTCGGATCCCTGGATTCGGCTCCTTTGTGATTGAAGCGTTTTTCTAGAAGATTGGATTCTTGGATTCTCGGATCTTTGGATTCATCCAGATTCGGTCCTTTGTGGTTATAGCAATTATAGAGATTCCTGGATTCCCGAACCCACCTGTGTTAAGGAGAAGGACAAAAAAGGGTTCCAGAACGTGAGGAAAGAAGCCGACCGTTACTGAAAGATTGGTCGCTGCTGAAGGAGGGATTCTGAAATTCAATGAAACAAAGATCAGGTGCCAGTAAGCGTACAAATCTCCACCAACGTGTCAAGTCTATCCATAATGTTGCTGTGGCATATGTTGGCCAAAAATATTACTTAAAAACAATAAAAAATAATAACAAAAAGCATAGAAGCTCAACAAATCATTATCAACCAATCTAGATCCATTTTAACCTTAGATCTATCAAGCACTGAGAGGGATGATATCCTTGATGTACAAACATTTTCAAGGGTGCAAATAGTTAAGGTTCTCACCTCAAGGGATTTGATCTCTCTCTATGCTTGGTAGATCCTGGGTTAAAGTGGATCTAGCTGGTGACGAATAAAATCATTTAGTTGTATTATGGCTTTTTTGTGTTGAGTTCTTAAACTCTTTTTGGCATGGTGCAAGCCCAAAAGTTCTACCTACAAGACTACCAATTTACCCTACAAGTTGGAAATGATATTAGTTTTTGCTTTTGAGTTGTTTGTGATGTACTTAATAATGTGTTTAAAATATGTTCTCTCACATATTGTGTATGTGAATCCTTTGAGATGTCTCTTATGTGATTCTATATTGGATTCTTACTTATTAACATTAGATTTATTGATATTGCATTGGGAGTCTAAAGGACCTCTTAGTTGGTGTATGACATCCTGCTTTGTGATTGAAATATAAATGAATATCGACTGGGTTGATGTCATCTCATTTATCGTTTGTACATGCTTTGATCAATGAATACGTTATTCTAATTTGCAACTTCAGTTTCCCAATGGTGGGGTTTGGATTCATGGTAATTAAACATGAATGTATATTAGACATGTTTGCCAGCATGGACTCTGTATGTACGTGATTTGAATGCCATCTCTGGAAAAATGATGCTATAATTTTCTTTATATCCTTCTATGATTAGAATAAGGGTTTGGCATGATGTCTTTTTATAAAAGTAATGGAAGTTGACATTTGTTTGTTTCTATTGTTTAATGCAATGATATATTAATAGGCAAGCTTGATGTATAAGGAGCAATAATTGAGTAGATATAAGTAGGGAAGTATACTTGTTGGTTTTAGAAGTCTATCGTCTATTTTTTGTTTGTATTACTACTGTTTTTACCACGGTGGCTGCTAGAGTACTTCATCCATATGCCATGATATGGCTATAGATTGACATGGTATTTATAATTATCAAGGATATTGAATTTTAAAGTATCATATACTCTTTAATTGCAATTATTATTTGTACGTTTTAGTGATGAAACCTCTTGAAAATATTACTAAAATGGAGCCCTAACCCTAATTGAATCTAGGAAGAGGTTGATAGAGGGAAGAGATGTTTAGGGATGAAATGCCAAATGGAAGGAGCTGTTATCTATGCTAATAAAATTGGTTATGATTGCGTGAATGATGGTTTGGAGGATATGGCATGTTTTTTGTAGATTATTTACATGTGTTAGTATAACCCCGTTTTCCCTTGTCACAGGTAGGAGTGCATTTTATCAAAATTAGTATTATAGTACAAGTTATGTTTTCAGATTGCAATGAATTGGTTGGGAAAAATGTGGGATGAAATGGATAGTAAAAAATAGCTTTTCTATAGAATTTTGTTGGAGAAGAATTTGCTTGTGTATAAAAGAGTTATGGATTGGATGGATTTTGCGGATGATCTATGTAAAATGCTTTTAGGTTTATACGTTTTCATTGCTTACAATATTATATTGGATGGCATTTTCTGAAGTAACTTTTTCTTCCAGGCACCGGAGACCATAGTTTTGAACGACG
Source organism: Pseudotsuga menziesii (assembly GCA_001517045.1). NCBI lineage: Eukaryota > Viridiplantae > Streptophyta > Pinopsida > Pinales > Pinaceae > Pseudotsuga > Pseudotsuga menziesii. Next base: position 5,449 of record LPNX010135501.1, on the reverse strand, counting down.
ATTGCGCTTGGGTGGGCCATTATTAAAGTACAACATAGCAACTATGGTGCTTGAAAGGTAAAATTCTGTCTTTGCAATGGAACCACATCAAGGGTTTCATTCATTTCTAGTTGTTTTGAAGCCTTAATAATTAAAAAAGTAAATCTTGAGGTTTGACATATATTAAATTTGATAATTAGGCATGTAATTTGAGTCACAATAATGATATTTTATGGTGGGAAGGTTTGGGAGAGGTTTGAAAGGATCAAGAAGCAATGCATTGATTTAAAGTTGACTATGTTGCAGCCCATTCTATGGACATCGTCGTCCCAAATTACAACCCGGTGCAAAGTTGTTGTGTGTGAGTGATTTGCTTATGTTGGGAAGAGCTACAATTGAAGAAGCCCGGACTCTTTTATATTGGCTAGAAACTGAGGCTGGATTTAGCAAGACAGGTGTATGTGGCCTGAGCATGGGTAAGAGAACTTCATTGTCTTTGTATCCCTGTTACGTCTTTTTATTTTGTGGTTGTTGATGCTTGTTAATTATCATAGATGACACATCCCTTGTTTGTCAAAGGTGGAGTGCATGCTGCAATGGTTGGCTCATTGCATCCAACACCAGTGGCCACCTTACCCTTCTTAGCTCCACACTCTGCCGCAGTCGCTTTTTGTGAGGGCATTTTGAAGCATGGAACTGCCTGGGACGCACTGAGACGTGATTTACAGAGCACTGGGATGACCATTGAGGAAGTCAGGGAACGCATGCGCTCGGTGCTATCATTAACTGATGTTACACAATTTCCTATTCCGAAAAGCCCTCAGTCAGTGATTTTTGTCGCCGCGACCGTAAGTTTGTTGCATTATAAAAAATAAATTATTTAACGGAAGTGATGAACTCAATAAGCATTAGTTACAATTACATAATGATCGCTAACACCTAGCTCCTCCTATGATCTTCAGGATGATGGTTACATTCCCAAGCATTCTATTTTAGAACTTCAACGAGCTTGGCCCGGCTCAGAAGTCAGATGGGTCACTGGGGGTCATGTGTCATCATTTATACTTCACAATGATGCATTCCGAAGGGCAATTAGAGATTCACTTGACCGCCTGACTTGAAAGCCTCTTGCAACATGTCACCCTGTTCAATATTGATTCTTTGTCATTTTCCATTTGGGGGTTTCTAGAAAAATCTAGGCTGTCACAGGAATGGAGAAATGGTATGACTGTCATCGAATAAGTTTGCGATTTATTTTAGATGGTGGATTACTGAGAGTCATCCTTTATAGTTCATAATTCCCAAGTTATGATTTGTCAAAGGTAGTGGGATGTTCATGTAATTTTTGTATATCTCCATTGGTTAACACTTTTGGCTCAAGTATTCCCCCAAAATGAAAAGTGAAAAGGGGAATGTAAGCAGGGTTGTTCATCCAAATTGGTGTTGAAATTGCGATTCATTTGAATAAAGGTTTTTTTTTCATAGTACCAACCTATTCGACATTTTCATTGGGCCAGGCATCTTAGCAGAAAACAATATATTTTTAACGAATACATTTTATGTGTGAACAAAGAATATCAAATCAAAATAACATCTTGCTGCAAGATAAAACCCTCTCGCTTCCTGTATGAACCCTTTCTACATCACTTAATAAACACAACAGATTATTGAATATATAACACTTCAATATATAACACTCTCTAGTGTTATTATTTCAATGTTTTAATTTAATAATTATTTTTAATACCAAGGTATCTGATCATAATCAAATCTGTAAAGTCTTTATTTATTTTAACTAAAAAGTTGTATTATAATATAATGACAAAATTATATTATTTAATAATTTTTAAATATGAGCTTTTATTTTATTGCATCACAAATTGTTCAAATGAAAAGTTGTATTATAATATAATGACAAAATTATATATATTTAATAATTTATAAATATGAGGAAGCTTTTATTTTATTGCATCACAAATTGTTCAAAACAAAACAATTGATCACTCCTGCCTGTATACATTTCTTTCTCCTTAATAAATTAATTATTACATACTAGAATTATATTTAATAACTTATTTATAAAATTAATATTTTACAACATTATTAAATTTATTTATATCATTGTTTATATATATATATATATATTTAGAAATTCTTGAATAGCTAACTAGTATTTATTTTTATTTTATTACACAATTCCTTAATTATCAACTTGAAAATTTATATTCCTTTTAAATCTTGGAATCCTTTTTTAAATCTTTGAATCCTCTTTCTTGATTATTTCATGATTATAATTATTTATTTCAAAATTAGATATGATATGATTATAATTATCTATATCAAAATTAGATATGATATTTTAAACACCAATTCAATGGTAGTGACCTCTATTTATTACATGCTCTTTATTTCACATATTTGCATTTATTATCTATTACTTCTCTTGATTATCATATTGTGAATTAAATACTCAATAATCTAAAATACAAATAAGTTCAATTGAATATATGGTTATTAATGAATATATCCAAAACATATTAAATCCTTAAAATTTCAATCCTTTTACAATGCATATTCCAAGAATAACTAAACTTTCATTATGATAGTTTTATTCTTTTCCCATGAAAAGTTACATTTTTATTACAAAGGAAGAAAAACACATTCTTTAAGCCACATAAGCATATGTACAAAAATTGTATGGTTAGGAATAACATTGAGACTAAAAAAAATTAAAATAGTCCCAAAACTATATCGACAAAATTTAAAATATACTAAAGCCAATTTTGTAATTGTGGTCATTTCTTGGAATTAAAAAAAACTATAAAAAGATCCTCTAGCACTGTAAGTAGCACCAAAAAAAGAAAAGAATTTAAAAATCTTCCAAAGAGTAACACTTCTCTTGAGTGGAATTGCCATTAGGCTAGATAAAAAATGACAATCTTTGTCGCTTAATGTAAACCCTCCTTAAATATACAATCAGTGTAACTGATGCAATTATAGGCAATTTCTAATTGGTTCTATGGTTTCATCAAACAATTTGCAATTTACATTGATTTATAACTTTCTTATGCAATTTGCATTCCCATAAAACAGAACATTTTGCAGTTAACCTAAATACACATGAAGTAGGAAGAACATCATTGGCATTTTAATATGAATAGATGTCAACAACACAATCATCTAAGGGATGCTATAGTCGCTACAAAATACTAAACAACATAATGAAACCTGGGAATGATGCTAGTTATTTGATGTGTCTTCTTCTAAGGTTCTTCCAAAGCTACGAAACTTCCACCACGCTTATGCTACCTAACTCCAAGGTAGATCGGCCTCTATGGGAAAATCACTTCCCACATAAAATAAAACTGGGCTCCTCAAATTAAGCGTGACAACTACTGAATTCACCCTTTCCTTATGACTTGGGAATTTTAGATTTATTATGGGCGTTAATAAGTTTTTACGCTTTATTTGGTATCAGAATGAAGCGTTAAAACTTATTAACGCCCGTAATAAATATAAAATGCCCACAAGTAATAATAAATAGATTGAATAATAGATAATGTACATTACAATGAATGGCCTGCTTAAATATAGCTTGAGCACATTTATTGAGGAGTCACATCTCCTCATAATTTATAAACAATATTTATTTAGTGATTATTGTAAATTATTAGATATTTATTATTTTATGTTTGCAACATTGCCTTCCCCTTAAGGGAAGCTTTGTCCCCAAAGCTTTGTTTAGTGAAAGACTTATCAATTATTTTTGTTCGTAACATCTTCTCATGTCTCTTTGAACTTGTAACTCCAACACTTGATGAAACATGGCGATATAATTTTCGAATTCCTGAACTGACATGTCACAAATCCTCGAAACTTATCCATCTGAGATTTTCTTTCATCAGAGTTGACTATTGGTTTCCTTGCTGAATAAATCTTCCTGTTTTCTGTTTAGGTTGTAGATTTTGTGTTTTTTCGCATATGAAATCATAACTTCCTTGTTTATGTTCATTTTGACCCTGTAGTTGGTCAAAATGATTTTTATAGTTGGGGTGTCGATAAGGAGTTTTTTCGTTTGTTGTTTCGCTGGATTAACTTCTTTTTGAACTGTGATGATGAATGGATTCGTTTTGTTTCTTCTTTATCAACTTGAATTTGTTTTTCGGTTAGTCTAGATGCTTCCTTCTGGATTTGCACACTCTGAATCTTCTCTAACCTTTCGTCATGTGAATTTTTGTACTCTTTTAACTTCTTGACTTGTTCCTCTAGTTCTTGATTAAAATTTCTTAGGTGTTGGTTTTCTTCCTCTTTATCCAGTAGTTTTCCTTCAGTATCTATTAAGTTTTTAATGGTTATATCAGATCTTATAACATTTAGCACCATAACATCATAACTATAAGAAAAAGGATCACTGAAAGATAGACAAGCACAACCACACAAAAGAACACAAAGATTTATCCTGGGAAACCCTCATGGGGAAGAAAACCCAACAAAAATTCCTCTGTATAAGATGTATAAAAATTACAAGACAAGACCCCAGACATGTGAGCCTCCCTCCAATATATATATATATATATATATATATCTCCTATGTGCTATACACAAGTGAGTGTGTGTTCAAATGAGGAACACGTCTCCTCTATTTATACTCTTTTCGTCACTTGACTTTAACCTAACAAGTTGGCCCTACTTAACAAAGTGGACCGACTTCACTTAGGAAGACTCAATACAATATTATATTATATTCATTAGGGTACTATTGACCCTACTTATAATGGAGGCTTTGCCTCATGACTCTATGATGAACAAATACAATAGTAACACCCCGCTGGAGGAATAATAACATCTCCCTTGGTTTACATCAGTAAACTACATTTAGAATATCCTTTGAAGTTACAATATTCAACACTCCCCCTTAACGAGAAGGTTATTCTACTGATAACATCATCATAGACCACTACTAGATTTCGATCCAAAATCCGACGGTTTTTCCGACGGCGCGCGGATTTTTTATTTTAACAGTGCCAAAAATCAGGAAGATAATTTTTTTTTTTTGTAATGATGGTGATTAGCGTCGCTTAAGCGACGGCTAGGCTTGCAAGCGTCGCTTAAGCGACGGCTATCCTCCTAAGCGTCGCTTAAGCGATGGCTATCTTCCTCTAAGCGTCGCTTAAGCGACGACGCTTCAATCATTTAATAATTTACTAATGTTTTATCAATCATTTAATAATTTGTCGTAATTGGTTTATTATTTAAAATGGAAAGCGACGCTTAAGACATTATCCCACACACATTAAAATGGAAAGGCTAGGTTCATTTTTCATATAAATAGATGTACGGCTAGGTTCATTATCTCACACACTGAGTCTCCCACTTATCTCTTGGTTAAGAAGTGCGAAATTCCTAAGGGTTTTTTTTTGGCGTTGCTCTTTTGTGGGGATCTTCCCACTTGGTCTTGGTTTTTGGCGTT
>LPNX010135492.1:114475-129510 GCA_001517045.1 Pseudotsuga menziesii | reverse complement strand
CCACAATCACACCACAAAGTTTTCAAAATAAATATAAAATATTAAAATTAAAATAATTTTTCAAAACTAAATATTATAATACATTATCTTGGAAAAATAAAATTCCATTTTTATGTGAAATGCATATGGGAACAAAACGTTTACCAATAATTACGATATATACAAATATTAAAAAAAAATGGTTTAACGATAACCGCAATATACACGAATATAAGAATGGTTTCATTTCAGATAAGTGTTATAATATAAGTTAAAAATATAAATAAATATAAACTATTAAAAACAGTAGTGTGGATAAATTTAATGCCATAAACCAAACTACACTCTCTCCTGCCACGCATGGCTATATTACATGCCGCCCAAATGGCACGATAAACGATACCGGAGGCCTCTACAACACTCCAGTCGCATGCCCCTGCATTGCTGCACCTGCATGGCCATGTTGCATGTGGCCTCAACTGACACGTTTAACCATACCAGAGATCTCTAGAACACTCCTCGAATTTTATTTCATAATAATATATTTAATATATTTTTTTTTGGTCATTTTAACCGGTTCTAGGATGGGGTGTAGCTTCCCTTCTCTCATTTTTTTCCTTGCGCGTAGAGCCACATCCCCCAATTTCTCTTGCAAGGTGCTTCGTGTGAGTCTATGTCTACGGTCATGCCTCTTCTTTGTCTTGTATATGCGGTTATGTTGTGTTTTTCCCTCTAGAGATGGCTATGACTGTGGACGTCGTTATAGTGGGCAATATAGTTTGCGATGCTATCATGAGTTGTGCTGCCCAAGTGAATATAATGCTTTATCATGGAATGGAGTCTCTGGGTCTTAAACCCACCAGGCCGAGTACTCACTCTCTGCGCCTTCCTGGTGATGGCGAGAGCGTCCCAGAAGGTGTGATCGAGGGCATTCCTGTTGACGTTGGCCGGGTTCGAATCTTGGTCACATTCCATGTTCTCAGAATGTCGGATCCCAAGAACTCGTACACTCTACTTCGCGGCATACCATGGATGGAAGCAGCGAAGGCCATGATCAAATTTGATGAGGAGGGAGGCTTGTTGTCAAAATTCGTGATGACAGTGAGACTGTTACTATTCCTGAGCAATGAAAGTCTAACAATGGACAGCCGACGTCATTTATCTATATTGTCGAGATAGGGAGAACCATTAACTAATCATTGAATAAGTTCAAGTTCATCTAGCAGGTTAATGCAAATGCTGCACTTTCAGAATCCTATTTTTTTTTTTTTCTGTATCAGGTTGACTAATTATGAACCGCTGCTGCAATTTTAGAATCCTATTTTTGTGCATCTGGTTGACTAATTACTAGAAGCTACAGTTGCTTCTTTCTAGTTTGTTTGTTAAAAAATTTAATAGCTACTTATTTCTCTGGACTTGCTCCATAAAATGCTTTATAAATGAATTTTGTGGGCGGCTGCATCAAGTCGGGGGTTATAGTGGTGGATGTTGGATTCGTTCTTGGTGGCTCGGGTGACCAGCCCTGACAATGGTTAACGTTAATACCTGAATCCTGATAATGGTTTTGGTTAATTTAAAATGCGAACTTCTCCATTATTTCTTCTTTTTCTCATTTTCATTTGATTTATTTTTATAAATGCAGTATGTAGCGCTACTAGGCGGTATGGAACCCATGATCTCTGATGGGAATCCTAGAAATCATCAACTAGCAATTGCTCCCCAAAGGGTGCAATAATAAGTTGACTCTGTAGTGCACAAGACAAGCACCCAACCTTTCTGGCGGATTATATGTATATATATATATATTTTATTTATTAATTTATTATATATATTTTTTAAACCTAAGAGATAATCTGGAACAGTGTATCTCTGTGTTTGTGACAGATTGTTGCTGCCAGTGCTTCCTTGTTTGATTTGCTGAGTAAGAATGGCGCTGAATGATGAAAAAAAAATTGGCAGGAAGAAACTTTCAGGCATCAAAATTTATTTTCATTTTTATTTTTCCAAGCAAGCATGTAAATTTCTTGAATTCTGTCGTAGAAATTTTCATTTTGTTTAAAGTTTTATACAAATTACAATTATGAAAGAAGAGGGTTCTGCAGGTAAATTTTTTTTTATTTTTTATTCAGGTTATGAAAGAAGAGGGTTCTACACAGAAGAGAATGCTAGGTATGCTACTAGCATTCAGCTTATGGTCTTTAGGATAATTTTGTCCTCAAAATATTCACTCATTCTGTGCGTTGTAACTTAGAACCTACTTCTACTTGTGTAATAAATCTTCAATTTACAGAAACAATTCTACTTGCCGATAAACCTGATAGCAAATTCCTTCTTTTAGAGTGTAATTCTTACTCTGGAGTTAACCCCCTCCTCCAGTTTTCTTCCCCCTCTGTTCCAGCACCTTCTTTCCTCCCTTCTTCTGTAAAAATTCTCTCCCCAAAATACTCTCCCAAAACAAAATCCCCCTCTTCAACCATTCAATCCCCCTCCTTATATCTCCTTCCCCTTCCTTATTCCACCGCCTCTATTCTTCCACCGCCTCCTTCATATTTAAAATAATAAGTATTATTTAGTTCTTTCTTGGGCAGTCCAACCAGTTCATATTATTTAAGACATTTGTTGTACGTAAATAAATTTTCTTGAATTGTACAATTCTTCGCCCCTGATGAGATGGTGGGAAATTACTAAATGCTTATCCTATTGAATTGTACATGTTAAATTTAAAACATAACCAACTATCATAAAATTACACCAATATTGTTTGTTTAAGTTTTATGCTGAATGGTAAAATAATGGTAATAATAGTATTGTCAATTATTATATGTTATTAATAACTTAATAATAAGTACTTAATAATAAACACTAATACTATATAATAATAGATAATAATAACAGAAATAAAATAATAATTAATATTATTAATCAATAAATAATTAATTGTAGTATTATTATTAATTGATTGAAATGATAACATCGACATGTTTATGTTTATTGTTAAGTCCCCTCGCACATTGATTCTTAATAAATAAGGTACATTTACAAGTTTAAATAAATCACAATTACTTAGTTAACCCATCCAACTATCCAAGGTTAATGTTTTCCAATTAATATTTCATACTAGCGTGCATGTGTGAGGTGTGCATGCATGGCCAGTACATGCACAGGCTGCACATGTACTATAACCAAAACACCTAAATTCTAGCTTATATAAATAATATTTCACGCAACAAGACAAATATACATATATAATATGATTTCTTTGACATTCAGAGTTATTTAACAATTATGTTCTTATTAATCAATCAATTAATATTTGTACCTACCATCACTAATCCAGTATCATAAATGTCCAACACTCAACAATAATAACTAATATGTCAAACCATCCTAACCTACGTCCGCATCCTCCCTTTCCTTCCTCTGCTAGTACAAAGTGGATGCCAGCTGTACTGACCTTCCCACACAGAACCTGAGAGAGGTAGCGTCGGCTAACTAGCAGACCTATCCTCTCCTAGCAGGCATCCGACCATCGTCATCACAACAACTTGGGGAGTGTGTCTCAGCACTACCCTCCCATGACCTCGAGTATCAAAGTGACATAGGGTGGGAAATACATCCATCCCTCTCAACATACTGGGTATATACTCCATCAAACCATACTGCATTGCTATCGAGTTTATTGGTACGTGTCATCATACCATCACTTGGCAGTTAAGGCTCTCTTCAAGATATGTATTAAGTCATACTTTTCATCACACACTTGGCTATCAGATAGCCCCTGTACCCTGCAGGTTAGCACTATGTAAACATGCATTCATAACAATATTAAATCAATAGCTGGTCCATATTATCAACATTATTTCCTTTCATCACATAAAAGCATAAAATCAATCGCATCATGGATGGGTGCCCATGTACCACATCATACATATCACATCATATCAAGGATTACAATCAAATATATGTTTTTGTTATGAAATAAATGAATCTAATGACGACTACCGCATGGTAATCACATAAGCACAATACTTTCATATAAATGATAATCATCATAACATCATAATCAAAGCATAAATATAAGCATGATAACACCATAATATCATAATTAGAGCATAATCCTGATAACATCATAACATCAGTAAATAATCACATATAACATGCCAAAATATAGTTTATGAAGTATAGTTGAGTCCACAGATAATAAGTAAATACAGTGTAATAATTCTGAGTGATAAATATGCCTGAGTCAAAATATGGGGCACTACAACAATTGGGAGTAGATGAAATGTTTTATTCAGCTAAAATTTGTTAATACCATTTGAAGTCTTAATTTGTGAAATCACCTAAAAGTATTATTATTGTAGTAATGAATAGATTAAATATTTTGTTGAAATATAAACAAATTTATATAACCCTAACTCGGGTTTTGGTGCACCATACCAATTGGCTTGTACACAATCTATAGTCAATGAAGCAATGACTCTTACTACAGATATTGATGAATGAAAATCTTTTGCATAGACTAGCAATAATAAAAAACTTTCTTAGATTCTTACCAAACTTCTTAATATTGGTGATGGAAATTGTTATTCGCCTTACACGAAATGAAAAGGCATAAATGGAATAAAACTTAACAGGTGAACAACTAGGACGCATTGTCTGGAGCATGGGCACCTTGAATGGGAAAAACAATATCACCTCTTGGTAAGATCACAAAAACATGTTTTTTTTTCATTTTTTGGTACATTTTAATCTTTAATATTTCAATATTTATTATATTTATTTGTTTTTAATTATAGAGAGAAGAGATCTAATGCCTAGAATTCCATCTACTACAATTAGTAGTAGAGATGACGAGGGTGATATAATTGACGCTGATACTATGGAAGGAAATGAAATTGATATTACTGAGAATGAAAGGATAAATATGTTGATTCATGATACTTTTGTTTCTATGGATGAGATCTATGAATATATTCATAATTTACCTCTTATTAATAAGCCACAAACCCTTATACAAAGTCACAAAAACAAGTCTTCTCTCTACTCTTTTGTTATTTGTCTACTTGATGTTAAAGAAATGTAACTTCAGAAGATATTTTATTTTGTACTAATATTGTTATTGCCCCTTTCAGAGATGTTGTTCCTCTGATTATGGATGTCACTGATTTAATTGGTCATGTAAAGTATTGAGGTAAAGACTCTATTGTAAGTCGGGTCAGTAATACCCACAAAAGTACTATTAAAATGTATTTTGGAGTATCCCAAGAAAAGTTGACCCTGTTGGGTTATTAGTATTATCCACTGATTAGTATAAATAGGGGAGGCACATCAGTCATTTGGACACACACCAAACTAAATAAGTTGCGCTAGAGTGAGAAGGACGCAATGTAGTCTTGTTCTTTGGTTCTTACATTGTACTTGGGTGAAGTCTATACAGACGAAGTTTTTCTAGGTTTTTCCCTACAAGGGTTTTCCCAAGATAACTATTTTTGTTCTCTTTTGTTATTGTGCTTGTTATTCTTTCATTGATCCTTTTCTCTATTTGTTTAAAAAACTTAACATGGTATCATACCCATCCTAAAAGAAGACATTGTGCAACAACTTCAACAATTCAATAATATAGGGTTCACTATTTTGGAGACCTCCCTCCACAGCTCAGTTGAAAAATAAGGACCATTCAACTCACCCTAGGAGGGCGCATCTTTATGTCGAAGCAGTTTTCCATTTTGAGAATTTTCACTTTTTAACCTATCACTGCTGTCGATAGAGACTAGGGCATCATATTTTTCAAGGTTCCATCCTCAGATATTTGAAAAGAAATATATATTCTATCTCTCCTTCGGGAGGCACATCTTTTCCTCCTCCTAGATTCATAAGTGATCTCATCTAAAAATTAGGGTTTCCTAGTCAAACCCTAGGTCATCCCGAAGCTGGTTCTAGAAGAGATATTCAAACAAGTAAGTACTACCTCCTATATTTACATTTGAGGTTCTCATTCACTAAAAATGACAAATAGTACCAACTTAGATGAAAGGATTGAGGGAGCAGAGAAATTCATAAAATTCATAGCATGGAATTACATAATCATGCTCATCCTTGAAGAGAATTACCTAGATAGGTACATCAAAGAAGAGGTTAAGGAACCAGAGGGAGAAGAGGATAAATCCAAGCAAAATAAGGATATGATCAAATTCAATAGGATCATAGCTAACTCTATTAAGGATCACTTGATCTCCCAAATGTACTCAAAATATACACCAAAGGAAGTGTTTGATGCACTGACCAATATGTTTGAAGGAAAAAACATCAACAAAAGAATGACCTTGAGAAACCAAATCAAGGTTGTGAAGATGCAAAAGGTAGAAACCATGCAGTCATACTTCTCCAGAGTATCTTCGATTAAAGAACAATTAGAAGCCATTGGTGACATGGTAGAAGAATCTAAATTTGTGATGACCACTCTTAATTTTTTTCCAAGAAAATGGGATTCCTTTATCAGAAGAATATGTGCTATAAGAAAGCTAACCAAATTCAACAAGTTATAGGATGAATGTGTACAATAAGAAGGAAGGTTAGAAAATAGAGAAGAAAATCTAAATGAAGATGAAGATCAAGCTCTAGTTGTGTATACAAAGACTGGAAGGAATAAAAGGAAGGATAGATGATATCCCACAAGTATATCACTAGATAAAAAGGGTAAGAAGTTTAAGAAGGATTACTCATCCTATGATTTTTATACATGTCATAAGTTAGGACATATCTCTAGACATTGTCCACTTACAAATAACAAGTTCAAGAAGAAGAACAAAAAGTTCCATGCACATGCGACTCAAGAAAATGATTCAGATGAAGAGAGGATCAAAGAGAATGAAAAATTTGATGAATAACATGTCTTAGTATCATCTCTCACAGGATCCATCTCTCATCGAAGTGACGCTTAGCTCATAGACAATGGTGCTTCCAAACATATGACAAGCCATAGATTCTCTCTCATGCCTCACTCAAAAATATTATCCACACAAAGTTCAGCTTGGAGATGACTATCAACATCCTATCAAAGGAATAGGAGAAGCTTCCTATAAGTTGAAATATGGTAAGTATATGACAATCAAATAAGTCTTATATGTTCCAGGTCTAAAGAAGAATCTTCTTTCTATATCAGATCTAGACAAGAAAGGCTTCATAGTTTCATTTGTAGATGGCAAATTGCTTATGTGGTCAAAAGGAAAGGATATAGATGATGCAATTGTAATAGGTTTTGAAGAAGGAGGGATATACAAACTAAAAGGGAATGTAGACTCATCTCTAACAACTTGTACTATCATTCCATGCGAACTATGCCATAGAATACTTTCTCATGTAAAATACAAAGTATTTCCTATTGTGAGCAAGGTAGTAACAGGTCTACGAGAAACCTAGATAAACAATGAAGGGTTGTGCAAAGAATGTTCTCAAGAAAAGAACACCAAGAATCCATTTCGAAGCAGTAATAGTCGAGAAAAAGGGATCCTAGATATTGTCCACTCAGATGTGTGCGGACCAATGCCAACTACTTCTTTAAGCGGGTATGTCTATTATGTTTCTTTTATTGATGATTACTCACAAAATACTTGGATATATTTCTTGATTAATAAAGATGAAGTATTTGAAAATTTCAAGGAATTCAAAGCTCTTGTAGAGAATCTCTCTAAGAAGAAGATTAATATATTAAGATCAGACAATGGAGGAGAATTCACTTCAACTGAATTTAAGGACTTCTGCAAAGAATCTAGGATTAAGAGGGAGCTTACTACACACTATAATCCTCAACAAAATGGAGTAGCGGAAAGGAAGAATAGATCTACGATGGAAGCACTAAATGGCATGATTCATGATCAATATATACCCATGTACTTATGGGCTGAAGTAGCAAAGACCGTAGTCTATGTTCAGAACAAGTTATCTCACAGTGCGATTGGAAATAAAACTCCAAAAGAAATGTTTACTGGTAAGAACCCTGAAGGTAGTCACTTAAATATATTTGGTTGTCCTGTGTACATACATATTCCCAAAGAGAAAATATCAAAGTTACACCCCTTAGGAAAGAAGGGAATATTTGTTGGATACAGTGATCAGTTGAAAGCATACAGAATGTATATTCCAAGCTTTCATAAAATTGAGGGCAGCAGAGATGTAACTTTTGATGAAGATTCAACCTTCAAAAAATCCAGAAAGATCCATGTGGATGAAGAAGAACAAGAAACTCCCAGATTAGTGGAGTTCAGTAAACTACTAACCAGATATGAAGAATATATTGTCCCAAAAGTTTAGGATATGGTAGAACCACAAGATACCATATCCATGGGCTTGGTAGCAGCATAGTATATTATGTTATTTCTGATATTTATTTATACAATGATATGATAAATATGGACGTTCTAAATGACCATGAGCCTGATTTGGATCATAAACCTTTAATGGTAACTCTCAACTATGCCATCCATAGAGATCCCATAGAGGATAATCCTTATAACCAAAAGAACTTGATCTTTGATAGGAATAAAAAAGATCTTTTTATAAATGAGTTAAAAATTAATTTGCTTCCTTTATCAAGTACAGACAACATTGAAGACCTATATTATAATTTTACCACAACCCTCTCTTATTCCATTAACAAGTTCTAAATTGAAGTTTCGAGTAATAAAACGTATAGAAAAGCCAACCCTTGGTATGATACTGATTGTAAAAATGCGAGGAGAGAGATTAAGGAAGCTCTTGATGAATCTCTTAAAATTAACAAGATAAAAAATTACAAAGCCCTCACTAAAAAGAAAAAAAGGCAGTATATTGACAAAAGGCAAGACAATCTCTTACACCTCTCTAAGACGGCCCCTAAGAAATTATGGAGGCAGATTCTAACTAGAAAAACTAAAGATAATAATAAAATTTCTCTGCACGACTGGAACTCCTATCTTAAAAATCTTTATGACTCCCTGAATGTCATAGACCACTTTGAAACCCTCCTCACAATGGAAGAAGTTTTCTCTTTAAAAGACATAGATTTTGGGGTTAAACGTCTGGCTAATGGAAAAGCTAAGGACATTGAAGGTTACCAGGTAGAAATCTTAAAAATTGGAGGTCCTGTCCTCATCCCTCACATCCACAAGTCTTTTAATCAAGCAGTCAAGAAAGGGTTCCCTAAACCTTGGAATCAGAGCCTCATTATCCCTATTTTTAAAAGTGGGGATACAAATAACCCCTCAAATTATCGAACTATTATGATAAACCCCATCTTAGCCAATTTATATGGTATTATTTTGGAAAATAAAATCAGCATTTGGCTTGCAAGTGAAGGTAAGCGGGCTAAAGGCCAAGCGGGTTTTAGAAGGCATCACTCAACAATGGACCACCTTATTACGCTTAGGATCATTATGGAGGAGTGCTGCAATGATAAATCCAATCTCTTTTGCTGCTTTGTGGACTTTAGAAAGGATTTCGATACAGTACCTAGAAATAACCTTTGGAATAGGTTAGAAGAGCTTAAGGTTCCTTTCGAGCTGAGAGCTGCCGCGATAAGGCTCTACGAGAATGTAATTGCCAAGTTTAAAAGCAATGAGGGGTGGTCAGAAGATATTAAGTGTAATATTGGAGTTAAGCAAGGTTTCCCCCTCTCCCCTACCCTTTTTGGCATTTACATTGATAAGTTAGAGGGTTGTTTAGAAGAAGCAGGTTGTGCTGGTACGATCTTAGCTAGAATAGTCATCATCCTTCTTCTTTATGCTGACGATATTGTCCTTATGGAAAGGTGTTCTTCTGATCTTGATAAGCAGCTTCGACTCCTCAAATATGTCTGCTCTAACATGGGTATGACTGTCAACACTGACAAAACAAAAGTTATGATTATCAAATCCAAGAATGATACATACGCTAATTTTATGTATGACAATAGCAACTTCGAGGAAGTTCCTTCTTACAAGTACCTAGGAATTGATATTCATCACAAGCTCAACTGTAACTATAGCATTAAGAGAAGGATTAACAGAGGGTGGAAAGCTTACTTTGGTCTTGAAAATAACTGTAAAGCTGCAAACCTCATGATGTGGGATAAAAAGAAGCTCATTTTTGAAACTTTAGTCACTCCCGTCATCTTGTATGGGTGTGAGGTTTGGGGTTGTAGAATCTCTAGATAATCCTGGAGAAATATCGAGAAAATCTAGAAGCGTTTTATAACTTATAACCTCAAAATAAAAAACAATACACCCTATCCTATTCTCCTTATAGAAGTTGGTCTTTCCCCCATTGAGAGCTTAGCTATGACTAGACTCCTGTTATACAAGAACAAAATCAATAACATGGGAGACCTTAGACTCCCTAAGATAGCTTTAAACTCCAGCCAAAACCACTTAAGGCTCAAGCATGGGTGGTATAAAGATACTAGGTCTTGGTTAAATCACTGGGAGATCGATGAAAATGTTGCTTTGCAGAATATTAATAACATTAAAAATATTATTTCTTCTAAGTTTAAAGAAAAATTGTGGTGTGAGAAAGATCTCGAGGCTAAAAGAAAATTAAGATATTATAAGGATGTCATCAACCATACTCTAGAAGATCAAAAGTATCTCTCTGTTTTGATCCGTACTAAGAAAAAAATTAACATAGCTAAGATAAGAACGAACTCGCATGAGCTCCATAGTGAAACTGGTCGTTGGAAAGTCCCTAAAACACCATGGGTAGAAAGGATCTGCCACCTTTGTGAGAGTAAGAACATTGAATATGAAAATCACTTCCTCTTAGAGTGCCCTGCGTACACCCACATTAGATCCCAGTTTCATAATCTTTGTTGCAATACCGACTTTCCTAGCCTTTTAGCCTGTCAAAATTATAGTAAGCTCGGGACGCTTCTTTCCAAGATCTTTGAGCATAGAAATATAACTTTAAAGCAAACTAATTAATTCTCTTGTTTAGGTCCGATAGACCAAATTTTGGTCTCAGGAGACGTTAACCATCATCATCATCATCATAAACACCTCATGAAAGTATCTCAACAAGGAAAAGGACATCTTGGGCTCATGATATAATTCAAGAAGCAGGAATATATGGTGCACCAGAAGGAAGAAAGAGACTAAGACTCCATTCCAACTACGTAGCATTGATGTGTATTCTTGTTGACGAATAACCTGCATGTTTGGAAGAAGCCTAAAAGAAGAAGGAATGGATGGGTGCCATGATTGAATAATACCAATCTATCTTAAAGAATTATTTTTGGGAAGTGGTGTCAAGAACAAAGGATAAGTCGGTGGTCTCTTCCAAATGGATTTACAAGACAAAACATTCAATTGATGGTAGTATTCAAAAGTTCAAATAAATATTTGTCGCACGAGGATTCTCTCAGACAGAAGGGATTGATTATGAGGAAAATTTTGCACCAATAGCTAGATATAACTCAATCCAAACCATTCTTGCTTTGGCCTCCAAGATGAAATGGAAGTTACATCAAATCACAAAAGGATTTCAGCCCAAAATTTGACAATAGAATCCGACGACATCCGACATAAAGTACATTTTTGTTGGATTGCAATGATGAAAAGTACTGTACGTTTCGATTTTTTTTGTCATCTTGCAGAGTCATCGAATTTTCAAATTTCCTCCTCGTAGGTTTTTTGACGAAGGTTATTGTTGGTTAAATGATGATAGGTCATCAACTTTGCGATGAATATGTAAAGGATATTTTTTGGTTTTGCGACGACTAGGGAAGGGGTGATCGTTGAAATTTTGATGAACTCATGCTACTTTTTTCAAATAGGAAAAATGCATGCTTACAATGGTAACTACGTTCAGTTCGTCGGATATCTGACGACCATGAAATTATAAATATAAACATTTTTAAACATTCCGACATGGTTTCTATAGAAGCGATAGATGGTTTGCGGAAATTATTTATTCCTCGATGGACGGTTTGAGGAATTGTTTTATTCTTCAACGACCAGTTTGGGGAATATTTTTTTTCTTCAACATACAGTTTGCGAGAATTTTTTAATTCTTTGACAAACCACCGTTTGAGAAAATTGTGATGCGTGGAACTTGATTTTTTAATATTTTCGATAGTATTCATTCATGAAGTTTGTGACAAAAATTTCAAATAGCAATAATCCTGATCCAAACGAAGAAAATCAACAATTGCTTGCTAGACTATGGGATGCAACGAAACGGAGGGGTGATGGGAAATGTTATTGTCCATGTAGTCAATGCAGGGGATTTAAGAGGAGAATAATATTGATCACAACATCCACAAAACATTGTAGGGAACATGGACACGCTGAGGGGGGGAATGAATATCGTCCATTTGTAGGTTTAGCATTATAAATGTTTTTATATTTTTTTGCTTTGCTAAATGTATGCATTCTTTTAATATTTCCTATATTAAATATTAGCCATTGATGTATTCATGTATTTATAAAGGAAATACGTCCTACGACATATCATCTAGAGGAAGTGATTTCAGAACAAGTACCATAGGATAATGGAGCGTCTATGTTTAATGGAGAACAAGTGATTGATCATATTGAATAAGATGATCAAACTGATAACGTAGTTGAAGATGATGTTACAAATACATTGATCCATGTTTCATTTAATGTTAGAATGGATGATGATAATGAAAATGATAATGAAAATATTGATGACTTTGATGATTTTCACGATAAGGCATACGAACCCCTGTATGAAGGCTGCAAAAAAAATCTTCTCTCTGCTATATTGTTGATAATGAACTTGAAGGTTATGAATGGTCTTTCAAACATATCAATTACACAAATGCTAAGGTATGTAAAATAATCAATCACATATATATGATCATGATAAATTTTATGTTTATTCCTCTAATAATTGTACTGTTAATTCATAATTCAAATTAATACGGATGAAGTATGTTTCATTAATATTATTTATATATTATATTAACTCTATTTTTAGTTCTATTTGATGTAGCTTGATAGCTGAATTTTTGTTACCACCATCAAATAGTTTACCTCGCACATATCGAGATTTATTTTCCATCATGAAAGAGATCAGAATGCATTATGAAGCAATTCATGCATGCCTCGATGACCATGTTATATATTATAATCAGCATGAATTTGCAACAGAATGTCCAAAATGTCATATAAGTAGATATTAGACAGATCAAGTAACAAAAAATGTGCCTCACAAGATTCTTCGTTATATTCCCATCATTCCACATTTGCAATGACTGTTTAGGTACAATAACATAACACAATTTATGGATTACCATTCCGGGAACAGAAGTCAAGATGATGTTATTCGAATGCCTGCAAATGGTTATGCATTTAGATATATGGAGGAAAAATGGCCTCACTTTAAAGAAGAACTCCATAATATTAGGATTTATTTAGCAACAGATAGTGTTAATCCATTTGCACATATGAAATCCATTTACACGGTGTGGCCTATTTTTTTTATCATCAATAACATTCCTCCCTGGTTGTCAATAAAGAGGGAGCACATAATGTTGTCAATGATTATTCCAAGTATTTTGTGTCTACAACTATTTTATTTTTAATGTAGTTGTGGCATCTCATTTGTCGTATTATGTTTCCTAATGTCATGTATATATATTTTATTTTACTCTTGTGCATGATTTATATATCTTAATGGTTCTCATAATTCTATATTTTATATGTACTTCAAATCAATCAGGTAAGTACCAAGTCAAAGATATGAATGTATATATCGAGCCTCTTATAGACGAGATACTGAAGTTATGGAATGGAATCACTATGTATGAAGTATCTAGACCAATTCGACAAAGGAAATTTCAATTCCATGCAATGGTTGTATGGACAATACAAGATACCCTAGGGTTAACCCAATTTTGTGGTTTATATTTTTAAGTTCCACTTTAATTGCATTTAATTATATGAATGAGTTAATATAGTTTATATATAATTATAATTGACATAGATATTCCATATCTATATATTGTAGGTCTTTAGACAAAGGGTAAATTTGCATGTCTAGTTTGTGGTCCTAAGATCAAATCTCATCGCTCAAAAAGCTTAAGAAAGGAGGTGTTTGATGAGTATACAAATTTTCTCTCTAATAATCATAGGTATAGAACAACCAAAAAAAATATTTTCAATGGGAAGCAAGAGACTACATTAAAACCACGGAGAATGAAACCTCACCTTTGGAAGAGGAAATACAATAGAAATCGTCAAGCTGGTATGTATGGATCATCGTATATGAATGGTTATGTATTTTAATTTTTATTGTGAGTTGTTTAATGTAGTGGCCATAATTTATTTATAAACTAATATTCATGATATCCTTCGTGATCATGAAGGCATTAATGGGATTCCATAAGGAATGAAAATTTATCCTATACAATTCAGCAGGTTCCCTACTATGAGCACCTATAAATTGCTCATATGTTTGATACAATGCATATTGGAAAGAATGTGACTGAAACATTATGGTGACTACTAGAGCTAAGGAGCGAGAAAGATAAAATTGTGAAAGTTTGCAAAGACATTCAAGAAGGAATCCATGCAATGAAAGACGTCATTCAATTTCATAGCAACGTAGGCCAAATTAATATAAACTCAATTCCATGGATGTTTACGAAGCAACAAAGTAATGTTGTTAAAGAAGTAATGCAGAAAATTAAATTTCCCACTGGATTTTGTGCGAACTTGAAGAATATCATAACAAAAAAGGTGATTTTGCAGGGGTCAAAATGCATGATTGGAACAGATTCATCAAGGTAATTATTATTGTTATGTCCATATATATTTTTTTTCATTTTATTGCATAAATTTGTT
Source organism: Pseudotsuga menziesii (assembly GCA_001517045.1). NCBI lineage: Eukaryota > Viridiplantae > Streptophyta > Pinopsida > Pinales > Pinaceae > Pseudotsuga > Pseudotsuga menziesii. The sequence goes on along the minus strand of LPNX010135492.1, from coordinate 114,709 downwards.
TTCTTATTTGTATACCCTTAGTTTAAAAAATGACGCAGTTTGTATATTGATACAGTATGTTCTACCTCTCTCTCTCCCAGACAACTTCGACGACAATGTCAAACAAGTTATATATAATCTTGAGAAATACATGAGTTAACTAGCAATTAGTTGCTTGTTATTAGTGTTTCTTTAATTCTTCGTATAATTTATATTGATTTTTTGTGCACTAATTCATGTTATGTAATTTAATAT
>LPNX010135492.1:54475-109475 GCA_001517045.1 Pseudotsuga menziesii | reverse complement strand
ATGTTGGTCTTATAGCATTTACAATGTAGAGTGTCTTTAATAATATTCTGGATTCCGCAATATAGGAATTTTGTTACAATCATAGATTTCAACTTTTTAATATTTTTGAAAAGTTCACATAAAAAATATAGTAGAAATAGGAATTATGGACACACAATTGTAAAAGGATTTCATACTAAAGTAATATTTCAAAATAGTTACACCTTATACAAAATGAATATGTTAATAGCATAATGAATTGTAAACTTCAAAGAGTGGTAAAAACTATAAATTTAATTTAAATTTTTAATGATTACGCTAAATGCATAATGAAATGTTAACTTTAAAGACTAGTAGAAACGATAAATTATGACTTCATAGTTTTCTCATGTCAAAGATGATTTGAAAATATTTTCACTGAAATTATGTATGATAATTAAGACCTCAACATATGTCATATAGCTCCCTTAAAATGATTTAGGATACATGTATGTGAGTATATAACTAGCTCCATATTTGTCCACAAACTATCAAATCACATTATAAATTTTTGATAAATTATTTGGTTTTCATACATATGTTTCCAAAGATAGTAGTGTCACTATGAAATAAACAAAAAAACAACCTTGAAAGGATTAAAAACCTTCCCGTTTTTGTTTCTCAACTAGTTATAATGTGGATCCCAAAATTATGTTTGTAAATTGTTTTTGATATTTTCTTTACATTTAAAAGTTGATCGTTCTCTTTCCCAACCAATTTTTGCACAGCTTCGTTAAAAACCTTCACATTTTTGTTTGTCAAGTACTTATAATGTGAATCTCAAAATTATGTTTGTAAATTTGTTCTATATATTTTTTTTACATTTAAAGGTTGATCATTCTCTTTCCCATCCAAATTTTTCACATCTTATTTCTCCTCAGTAACTAGTATTTTCTTTACATTTAAAGCTTGATTATTCTCTTTCCCAACTAAATTTTGTACAACTTCTTTCTCCTCAATAACTAGTTGTTGTGTAACGGAACAAGGTCCGAATAAAGCTTCTTTCTCACCAATAATAAGTTGTTGTGTAATGAAACAAGTTGTGAATAAAATATTGCTTAGAGTATTGTATACTTTTCTACGAACAAAATGATGCTTCAACTAAATCCATGTCTTATCCTAATGTCAATTATGGTTCTTTCATATTCCACCATAGATTGTAGCCATATAATATACATGAAAAATATTATCGAATAAGGTAACCATGTGTTCCAAAGTTTTTTCAATATGAATTTTATTTGCTCCCTATAAGTTTTGGTATTGTCATTGATAATATGGATTGCATGCTTTCCACAACTTTTTTCCATTATAAATGTCCTATGTCAATTTCCTTGGGATGTTTGTAACATTTTTTTCATACTATATGTGGATGTGTGCAATACTTATGGAATATAATCGAATACAACAATAAAAAATGAGTGTAGTTCATTGTGACTAATAAGCAACCAACACTTGGAGGGTATCTAAAAAAAATGTTTTCCTTGTGCAACAAGTAGAAGAATACCACTATTAGAAAGGATCTATCATCACATTAGTGAAGTTTCAATACACTTTTGGTGGTAGGGCCAAATTAAAGTAGCCATATGATAAATTGGGGTTTTGATTTGGGGATAAGCATGATAGGTTTTATTGCTGGTTTGCATACCATTCCAAAAGCATAGGTGATGGGATAACACTCCTTCCTTATCATTAGAGATCCCAGAGGTCACAAAGTTTGCATAAGAGCTGGTGGTCATAAAGTTCACCACGGAGGACGCAGAGGTCATAGAGGTCACCATGGAGGATGCAGAGGTCACAAAGGTCACCACAGAGGTCGTAGAGGAGGTAAAATAGTTGGAAAAGGAGGTCGAGGAGGAAAAGGAGTCATAGAGGAATTTAAGGAGGTCATCGAGGAGGTTGATAATCCACAAAGGACGCAATGCCTCCAAAATTGGTCAGTACCCACACTTAATTCACCTGAAAATTTACTAATTTGACATTATGTGCTATAGATTTTGGTTGGACGCCATTTTTGTGTGAAATTTTCCTATGATTCTTCACGAATCCATACATCCCAGCAAGAGCACTGAACCATGTTCCCCTACCGTCAATGACGCTAAACCTAACCTTGAAACTTATCCAATACACATGACTACCATCAAACCATCTAAAGTGAACACTTATACCATATATACAGCTAAAGGTAGCACGGCTACACAAACCAACCTACACACCTATAAAAAAAATGTGGGTAGTAGGCCCAATTATTAAAACACTTTTCTTTCATTGCGGGAGCCATTGAGAGGTGACTGGAACACCTAGGAGACTACCCTCGTTAAGGATGAGGAAATACATTTTTCAATTGTCACTGATATGAGCACAATGAACAGTCATGGTCTTCCCTTCCCATAGGTGTATAATCTAAGACTACATGCAGAGGAGACCTATAAGATGATGTTTCAAAACCCTTTACCTCAATTAATATTTGTGCCGAGTAAAGGGGCAATCAATATTTATATTGATATTAACAATCTACTACAACCCTCTATTGCCACCTAGGTCTTGCTGACAAGAGTGATTCAAGTTGATTTTATCCTTTACATCAATTTGGAAAAATCATTCAGGATTTTAAAAGGAGGGAGATAAATTATTGAATATGGCCTAATATGCATAAGCATATTGCATGATTATGTGATCAAAAGAGAGAAAATTGGAGAACCAAAAACATTTGTCCCACTAGCAAAAATACACCTAGAACAACCAAGTACTTATCATCCTCCTCCCCTCACTTGAAATCTCCCAACTCTGTTCAAGTTATCGTTTCCTTAGGGTTGAAAATTAATATGTTAATGTTATACCATAACTTACTCTCCAATATTGTATTAAATATGGGATGGAACATTTTAAAATCATATTTCCAAATCAACACTACCTTCTAGGGTTCCATATTCATCTGCAAGGTAGAACTTGTGACATGAAGATACATACCAGATCGGCATAAAACCTAAGTTGTACATGCAGCATAAAACCTTAGTTTGTACAAGTGAGACCTAAGTTGTACATGCGTCATAAAACCTTAGTTTGTACAAGTGAGACCTAAGTTGTACATGCAACATGCAATTTTTGTATAATATGTATTGTATTTGTAATTTTCAGCTGATAAAATTCTAGCTTTTCTTAAAGAAATATTTTGTGATTGTTTAATTATGTATTTCCTATGATGGTCTCTTTTTTCTAGATTCTTACTTCTATGTAAAGAGTTGATTTATTTCACAGTAATGTCAATTGTTGTTTAGTGTTCCATAATAACATAGATCAAGCAAGAAGAATGTGTGTGGGAATGCTTCTGCATCACAGCAGAAGATCATTAGTGTCATAGCTCATTAGAGTTTTTTCAACATGTCAAGTAATCTACAGTAGAGAAAAAAAATTGGGTAACTTTAACAGTATTGATTAACACAACAAACTGAATCATTGGTTGGTTTTCCATAACAAAGTGGCATATGATTTGATTAATGTAGTGAATGCAGCACAAAGCCTCACTCAGTTTGCACTGGTGGCAGTGTTTAGTGTGGCACAAAGAATTCATGATTTGAAGCCTAAAGTCTTGACTTGGATTGTTTTGTAATAAAACAAAGTAAATTATTCCACTGCACCAATAACCAATAAATTCTGACATGATATTAGTGCCAACCAAAATATACTTAAGAGAAGCCTAGAGGGTTTTGAGTTATGCAAAGGATAGTTTGGATTTGGCATCATATGTGGCAGAGGGGAGGAATTTTAGCTAATAGGGCATACACAACCAGATTGGGTTGGTTTAATTGATTACATGAAGCCCACACATATAATTTTTTTATCCCAGTACATGTGTAGTTTTATGGTTGAGTAAAAAATTACATGCATTAACATTTACCTCCACTAAAGTAGAGCATTAATGCCAACTTGTGAGTTGGTTTGTCTAAGGAGGATACTTGTTGATATGCAAGTAGAAAAAGCTGATCCTACTACACAGTAGAAAAATCTGATCCTGTTAGCTGTTGTGGTCCTTTTTATCCAAATCTTTATGTCAAAAACATAGTTGATGAGTTGGTGATTTTCTGGTCTATTTAATCACACATAGCGAGCTGAGAGAAACTCTTAGAAGTGGAGCCACTGTCACCTCATAAACTTCTTTTAATTTTAGTGCTTAGATAAAGATCCAACACTAAGCAGGTTTCCATAATCTCAACAAAGTCACAAGGATGGTTCTAATGGATGATGACTTTTCTTGGTTGATAGGGTCTATAAGATTTAAATTCTAGTGAATGCTATGGATATTTTTTCAAGGTCATGCAATAATAACAAAATAAATGAGATATAATTTATGGTTCTTAACTCTATTTCTATTACCTAAATCTCCATATATTCTAGTTAGAACTAATTCCAGTATGATTAGTAATGCAAACCATTAAGAAGGAATTCCTAGTGGTTTCATTCCTTTGTAGCTCTAGTCTTTTGAAAGAAAAAAAACATATTTCCAATCGAAAGTTGTTGCTAGGTTTTATCAACAAATTATTTGGTATGTCTCTTTGTTGCATTGGTATGCACATAAATAGGAAATGGAACCTGCATGGTTTTTATTTTCTGTACAATCCCTTCATCAAATTGGCAAAGTACTTTGACTATTAATGGAACGCGAGAGGTAGTGTGTGTCCTTATAAGTTATATGGAGACTAACATGATTTTCCATTGTCAACAAAATATCTAAAACCATAACCACGCTCAATTTTATCCATTTTAACACTTGCCCAATTTTTGGTCAGTTACGAATTGCTCCTTCAATATGTACCTATCATTAATCTGCTACCCATATTTTGACGGAGGGGTGATACTATGAATAATGACAAAATGAATGGTTTTAATTGTTTTTTTAGTCAAATCTTGTCATTGTTACAACTCTATGTTAACATTTTTGTAGCATCTTCCTTTTTTTAGTCGAATCAACTTCCTTATGGCTTTCTGGAGAGCTTTTCTCATTCTGCTACCATTGTCTTTAATGGTCACCTATAGTGCACTATTGAAACTTCAATTGCATTCTAGGTACACATTACTTTAATATCATCATGTATATATCCTTAAACACTGAAGTTTAGAAGATAAAAAGAACATTTGAGGTTGTAGCTCGCTTCTAGCCCCATGATGCTTTTCATTGTAACCTTCAGATCCTTAAAGAGTTTCCTAAAAAATTAACCCAAAATCACAGCTAGATAATTCATTAAAGATATTCAAAAGCATATGTTGTAGTTTGGATGTCCTAGACAGAAATATATTGCTACAAAAAATGTGGATGTATGCTGGTGTATATTGCCCTATTGTTTATCCTTTATTGCCTTCATGAATTCATAATATTACTTGCTTTCAAATCATTGTTTCTTAACCCACTACTTGTGTCACTTGATACTGCATGTTAAGGACTCACACTTGGGGCTATGTGTGTTTGTAGAAGACCTTAAAACTAGACTATTCAACCACCATTAGTTTCAAGACTGTGTATGAAGAATATTAGTTTGTTTTCAGCATACTTTGGTCATCAAAGATAGACTGTAGCAAGTGTAGAAAAATCCTCCAACACTACTGTAAGTCATCACAAAACTTATTCGCCAACTATGGACAAATTCCTGAGGTTAGGGAATCATTCCACCCATATCTAGGTCTATTTGAGAGATGTGTAAATTTGGGATTGGTGTGAGAATGCTGATATAAATCAATGCAACTACAAGAGTGGACTGCTCAACCTCCTCTGCTGGTGCAAGAAAAAAATAAAAATAAAAAAACAAAAAAAATTGACTTCTGTTGACTGCTACAATTTGGGTCAGTGTTACTCCTGCTCCTTCGCTTCTGCAACTTTACCTCAGTCACTTGACTGCTACCACCCAAAAATCTCAGTCCACTCTATTGTGTTACTGCTGCTCCTTTGTTTCTACAATTTTACCTCAATCACTTGACTGCTGCCACCCAAAAATCTCAGTCCACTCTGCTGAATTTCCACTAAAAAAAATGAATGCGCTGGCTCTATTTATACTGGTTTTCCATATAGTTTGGATCTGACTCGTCATTTTTATAAGAGAATTTATTATATCTATCTATCTATCTATCTATATATATATATATATATATTAAATTCCTTTAGCTGGTCGACTTCAAAGATGTGGTAAGATTTATTTTAATTTTGTATTTTTGTTATATTTTGAATTTAAATTTGACTTTTGACTTGTCACACAAACTTATTCTTAGCAATAGGGTGTTGTTTGAGCCATTAGGGCTTGTTACATGTATTTTTATTGTTTTAAAATATTCAATAGTCAACCACATCATTCAAATTCATTGGAGTGTGTCATCCACATCATCATAGGGTTGCATTAAGCCACTAAGGCGTTCAATGGCATGTCATGTGCAAGGTTCCATCATGGCCTTCAAGCTTGTCGCCGAATGGACCATTTTCAACTTCATCATCAAGCCAATATGTGTGTGGGTTCCTTAACCACATCAAGTACGAGTAATGGGCTTCATGATATTTGTAAGGGAATCAAGGTCATCATCAAGGGTTCTAAGTCTTCATTAATTCATCAAGGACCTTTAATCCAAAAAATGTGGGTCCAAGGGATTCTTCATAAAGAAAGAGGCATCATGGGCTTCTTCAACCACCTTAGCCATGCAAGGGAACCTCTATGGGTCAAGATCCATCATGACATCTCCCATGGGGTTTCCAGACCTTCTCCTAGGGTACCATGACACCATTAGAGCATGAATGACCACATAATTGGTCATTAATGCTTATACAACCCATCTAGGGAATTTCCATCATCCATAAGAGCTTCAACATCATTTCCAGGGTCTCCAGCACCATCAACAGGGTCTTCAACATCTTCAACAAGGTGGTGGCTTCAATATTGAACCTTGTGGGTATAGGGACCTTTTCAATTGGGTACAAGGTGCTTCAATGAACAAACCCATTGTGTAAGGCGTCCAAGGCACTGCAAGTGGGATTTGGTGGCATCAATGACAACCTGTGGGCCCACTGCAAATCCATGTTGGCATCAATGACAATTTCATCAAAAATAAGAATTCTGGTTTCATGAGTAAAAATATCTTTGAACTCCTTTAAAAATGTAGGTGACTTATGCCCAGATTTCTTTCTCTAAGTTAGCTGAAATTACTATCTCCATTTACTATCTCTATTTACATTATCTCTACTCAGCTTAGCTTAGCTTGATTGAATCTAATCACTCCTGTAGCGGTATCTTAGGATGTTCATTTTAAGTTATTCATGTTCCATGCACCTTTTCTCTCTATTACCTTCCATTGATATATATATCTAAAAAGAAGCTTATGTACTTTTGTAACATCTTCTAATTAGGTTTAATCTATTGGGACGTTGAAAATTTTGAAAGTGAATAGGTTTTTATGTTTTTGCTGACTCTTACTATAAAAAATAAGGTATATCATCAACAATTTATAAACCAAATCAAGGTTATAACCTCCATGATTTTCATACCTCAAGTAACCTCACATGTGGCATCATTTAAGAAGAGGAGCACTCCGCATTTGAGGCCCTTTGTGCAAACATCTCTAGGTCACACCACTCCAAGAATCCTTGCAAGTCATCTAAGAAAGAGTGCTCATGTTAGGAGAGGACAAGTGGAATGTTGGTGAATATGTCAAGCACATTTGAACTCTTCAAGGATAACATCCTAAGGTTTTGGCCTCATTTTATTAATTTTTGTGTTGGTGGTAGTTGGATGGAAACCTACAAAAGAATAGCAGATCCTCATTTGCAATGTGTTTCTTCCATTGTGGAGAAATGTCCTAGGCCATAGGGTTGAATGCTAAAGATATATTTGTAGATTTGGAGCTAGATTTTGGGATATTCAAGGCTATCATTTTGCATTATAAGGATGTTGTCATGTACTATTTTTATTATTTTCCTACCTGAAAAATACTTCTGCTAATATAGTGTTTATTATCCATCATAGGAGGGTTGTGAAGAGTGATCTGTTTGTCCTCTTAAGACTTGATAATATCAGGTCTGAATTGTGCAATGTATGGACTGATTATTCAATGGAATATTGTCTCTTTATTCGATATATTCAACTTTAATGTTATAATTTGAGGCACATATATAAAAGAATTGTTGTATTATATTTTTGAGCTTTGTACATTGGTTGTAAGTGTAAATTGCAGACCTGTTATGGCCAAGCCTTAAAAATATTGTATAAAAAGCTTGACATGCCTAATCAAGGATTTTGGCTCAAGTGAAAGATATAGTTTTTCTAAGCCTATGAATGAGGAGTTCAACAATCAACACCATTGACATTGGGTCACATGGAGGGCTTGGTTCTTTTGATTCAATACCATTCCCATCTCATACATTATAGAATCAAAGGAATAAGCTACAATCCTTCCAATCATGCATTCATACAAAGTGTTGTCTACCTAATTCCTACTCTCCATGTGATGTTTGATGAGGTTGGAGCCACTATCAAAACCCTAGGTTCTTTTTTAGATGGACTCAAACCCTAGCACTTCAATTATCCTCTAGGTTTTGTCTTTCAAAAACCCAAACCCTTCAAGTATCTTCTAGGTTTTGTCTTTCACAAACCCTAGCACCTTCCTTCCTTGCATAAAGACAAGTATAAAGATTCCAGGAAAGGTTTTCTTCAAGTTACAATTGATCCAATCAAAACTCACATTATTCTACATGAATACTAGAACTAAATACACTCTCCTTATGGCTCAAGTCCCAATATATTACAGATCTGAAATTTACTTATTAACAACAGAATTGTTACAGCCACAAATATTCCCTCTTAGCTTCTATATACTTGTCAAATTACTCAACAAAATTAGCTAACTGTTTATGATAAATCAGCATACCAAATAGCCCTAGAAACTACTCATTCACCATGAGAATATACTTTGAAAACCATCTCTTCAAGTACACAGTCTGGACAAGATTTTACACTTGACATATACATAAAAATGAAGTTACAAATACATACCAACAACTTATCACAAGTTGGTACAAAATAGTCCTTTAATCTTATCCACAAGATAAGAGTCTCTAATGCATCCAAACCCCAGCTAGGGTATCTACCATCAATAGAAAACACTAATTAGAAATACAAAGGCCTAGCAATGTATCCCACCAAGATATCTAGCCACACGAAAAGCCTTAAAACAAGTTAGCACCAACACCAACAAGTATATTCTTGATCTTTCACCAAGCTCACATCACACAAACTCTACAAGCAAAGTGCTCCAAGACTCCTCTAGGGTTTATTTTCCACAAACCCTAGGTCCTTCTCACATGGAATCAAACCCTGGAACTTCAAGTATCCTATAGGTTTTATCTTTCACAAAACCCAACCCTTCAAGTATCTTATAGGTTTTGTCTTTCACAAACCCTAGCACCTTCATTCCTTGCATAAAGACAAGTATAAATATTCAAGGCAATTTTTTCTTCAAGATATACTTGATCCAATCAACTATCACTTGATTCTACATGAATAATACAACGAAAGACTCTCTCCTCCCTTCATATATAATAGGTGAGGGAGGCCAACAATAGTAAAGTGGACTAAATCCACAAGCAACCTAATCTATTGTCAAGATATGGTCTCCTCTTGAAGTGCTCTCTGTCCAAGGTGTACACATGTTGGGACAAGTCTCCTCAAGGGGTGTGCTCTCCAAGAATGGGTTGCATTTACATAATCCTTTTGTAGAGACCACCCATATAGGCATTGCAAAACCATGGACTGGTGTGACCTTTCCTTTCCATCTTATGAATTGGATAGGAATTATCTGAGTACAACAAATTTTTGTCGTTGATTTTCCCAGCCATCTTCACCATCTCAAATTTTGAAAATTTCATCTAGTTTTGCAAACAAATATTTGTTTTTGCATTATGGAAATGTTGTTGAACAACAAGATAAAAAAATTAGTCATTTCCAGCAATGTAACTTGAGGCAATTTCATTTTGATGTCATTGAAAAATAATTACAGCAAAGAAACCCTATTTATTTAGATGCATGTGTGGGTTAAGGATCAACCCTTGATCCATTTTTTAGGTTGGAAATGAGATAGTACAACAAAGTTTTGTCGCTGATTTTCCCAGTCATCTTCACCATCTCGAATTTTGGAAATTTCATCTAGTTTTGCACACAGATATTTTTTTTGCATTATGGAAATGTTGTTGAACAACAAGATAAACAAATCAGTCATTTCCATCAATGTAACTTGAGGCAAAATTCCATTTCGTTGTTTAAACATTTTTATTCATGTCAAGCTAAGAATATTGTGATGATGGAGGATCCTACATCTCTCTCTTGAAGATATTGTTGATAATTTTGCAGGTTGGCACCCTCATGTTGCTTATGTTTAAAATTTATACAATCCCTATCCAATATTGTATGGAAGAGGCTTGTGGGAAGACTTGCCATGCATGTTAAATGTCTGAGGATATTGTACATGCTCATGATCTCATGATGAAGATTGCAGCATGTTTTCTTACGATGATTATTTGAAATTTACATTGATGAGTTATAATCACACATTAAGGAGAACACCTATGATGATGATTATTTCTCTAAATTATTTTCTAGTTGCACAAAATAAAAAATACATGTATGGGTGTCAAATTCACAAGCCCTAGATTCAACATGAGACCCACTTCCCAACACCAAATCAACAAGGGGTATGCATTTATTTCAATGCTTGAGAACCAATGTTTTTATTTTCATTTCAAGATTTCCTAGCAAAGATCAATATCATTGAAAAGTATTTGGATCTCAGCGATAAGCCTCTTCATTCCAAAATTGCAATATACTTTGATTTGTTAGATGTTGCGGTACTTTAATTTGTTAGTTGTTGCGCTCCTTTTTATCCAAATTTTTATGTCAAAAACATATTTGATGAGTTGGTGATTTTTTGGTCTATTTAATCACAGACAGTAGTATTGATTTGGATAAGTCTCTTTCTATCATCGATTGGAGTTTGTTTGAGATGCAGCTTTAGATCATATCATATTGAATACATATCTTCTTTACTTCAAGTTGTCTTCCACCTGGATGCTTTACTGTTTCATGTTAAAGCAGGATCATCTCACTCATCAAAATATTCAAATTGTTATTCATACATTAGGGTCTTCATATTTCCCAAGGGTGTGGATTCTCTTAAAGAAAATTAGTGTAATTTTCCTAAGTTTGTAAATACGTTTTAGGAAGCCTAAAACCATGCATAAATATATGGTCTTCATAGACACTTGTGTAAATATCAAGAAAATAGTTATTGAAAAAATGAATAGATAAGGATTGAGTTATTCATTTCATTGGATACAGGGGTTGACTCTATTATTAAACATTTGTTACAATCTTATAACATTTAGTTTAGAAGTTTGATGTGATGAGTTGGAAGTTTATCTAAGTTATATGTAAGCCTACGGGTGTAGAGTAAGGAGAGAGGAGTGGCAAAGAAAATGAATAATCGGGCCAATGCAGAGTGGAGAAGTGACCTAGAAGTTGTGTGATCAGGTCAGTGTAGTGATAGAATCTCTCAGAATGTGAACTCATCTATAGAGGTTGGAGAAAGTAATGCATTTCATCGAATATTCGACATATATGCTATACTACCGACATCTTCAATTCATTTGTTATATGTCTTTAGCCATGTATACATGGAGCACAATATGAGTGCAAACCGTTTATCCAAGGAATCATTGAATATGAAGGCTAGCCTCCTCTCCTTCTCGTAACTTTTAGAAGGATAAATGATTGAGGAAGGCATGATACAGTTAAGTTAAGAGGTTTTTTATTTCTGTGACATAGTCTTTTTTTGTTCTTTCTACTATGGGATACATTAGCATCTTTCTTGTTTTAGCTGGGGATATAGAGTTTGTTTTCATCCCCTCGAGGGTGTGTTTTCTCCACCCTCGATGCCTCCTTGGATAAGATGTTTGGGATCCTTATGTTCTCTGTGTGGTATTTATACTTCAGTCATTTTGGGATTGTGGGTTCCTTCCCTCCCCTTGGGAAATTTTTTTATACGTATGATCTCCACCCGTGTCTGGACTGACTTATTGTCAGGAATTTGTAAAAGTTACCTTTGATTCACTATTGAATATCAAGGAACACCTATTTTTCTTCTGAAAAAAGTTACAAAATATTTGCAAATGATTTTATTATATATATTGATATCCGTAAACTGGGTCTTTAATATTTTTGGGTGAGGAAACAAAATGAAGTAAAAAAGGTACACCTAAGAATATTGTAAAAAACATAGTTTGTATTTTGAGATAAATTGGTTGAAGCATTTGCTATGGAATGACTTGATATCTATATTGTGTTACAGGACTATGTGATGAACTATTATACTAGGGAATTATTGATATTATTCAGGATAATGATATCACTATTATTTCATGGTTATAAGTATTTCCAAGTTTTTTTCTAGTATTTTGCTATTATTTGCCAATTTTGTTTTCGGCCATGGTGTAGGTAGAACCAAACAGGTATTTGTCAAAACTCTCTTCCTCTACTGAGAGGAGTTTGGGAAGGCTAGAGGAAAGTGAGACGTCCAGTAGGTCTACAAGTGCTAGATCAACTAGATGTCATAAGATCAGAATAAAATTCAATAAATGAATGGACTTTTTTCTCAGAGGAAGGGGGTCATGTTCCTATGATAATGAACAATAGGAGACCTCGAGGTGCCCTTAAGGTACAAACACCTAGTGAAACAATGGGTACCTAGGGATATTCCTCAAGTCAACACTGATTTTTGTGTGAATGAGAGGATATCTAGAATTGCACCGTCGTCATTACATGGATTGGGGTTGTTTTGCATGGATGGCATAAAGGATGGATATGATAGATGTACATAATTGATGGATTGTGTTGGACCCTTTTACAACTACAATGATTGGATACGCCTGGTCCAATATACACGAAGTATGTGTAGATATGGGTTGTCATCAAATTATTTACAACTGGAAGACAAAGATCAAAATAAAAGAGCAACGATGTACATTGACGGAAGGCCAAAAACAATTGGAAATATTGCAGGGTTTATAAACAGTACATAACCAGGGTCTACACTTAAGTAACCCAATTGCATATTTGAGGGGTGTGAAAGGAACCACATCTTTGTATGTTCCATTAAATCAATAGATGCTGGAGAAGAACTGCTTATTAATTACAATTTGAATTGAGTAGATACAAACACGGTTAATATGGATGTGGTACATCCAACAATTTACCCAACCTTTTATTAATTATTTTAACATCTTTAGGATTTTTCAATAGTAGATAATTATAATTTTTTATTAAATTTCCTATGTTGACTTCACGGGGAGATATGGGGGGCGCATCACCCCAGCAGAAGGTGAGAGGAGTACACAATCCGTGAGTTAATATGTATACATCAAAATGTTATGTTTTAAAATTGTTTTAGTGATTATTTTGGTTTCATTAGGTAATTTTTAGTATGTTTTTTATGAGGGTTCTTTCAGGGGCACCTCCCTCACAGTACATGTTAGTACACCTGCCTCAAGGTGATAGGTATACATTGATATTGCCATTGTAAAAATTTAGGATGAAAAAACAGATATGTTGTTATGTATTTTCAATAGTATATCCGATTCATTTATATAATCATATCTATTTTTCATGCAGATTGTTGATCAGGGAAGCCACCTGAGAATTGATCAGACGATTGCAGCATCGGGTCAACAAGTAAAAAGGAATGTGAATCTACATTTTAAAGACTTAAAAATTATACACATGTATAACATGTAGCATAATGCTTATTTTGTTATGTATTTTTTTTGTTTTTATGTTTGAGTTCATTATGATAATGTTGTCTAGTTTTTTTGCAGATTGATGATCGGGGAAAGTCCCCATTTGTTGATCAAACGACTGCAGCCTCGAGGAAATAGGTAAACCTAAATGTAATTCTAAATTCTAAATACTTCAAAATTGTACACATATAAAACATGTAATGTTTATTTTGTTATGTATTTTTTCGTTTTTACGATTGCGTTCATTATGATAATGTTGTATACTTTTTTTGCAAATGGATGATCGGGGAAAGTCCCCATCTGTTGATCATATCACACCATCGTCTAGGCATTCGGTAAAAATATATGTAATTCTAGTAATCTATCACGATAGACAGTTTTTGTTATTATAATTTTTTGCGCAGACTATTGCTTCAACAACTAAGCAATGTTTTATATATTTATGTAGCAGACAAATGATTCAGTCTATGAAACAACAACTCAGGAGACTTTAGATTTTGATGTCTACCATTTTTTCAATGATGCTGAAATTGGTACTTCTATAGACCCGTTGAAGGTGCTACATAAGACCTTGAAAAAACAACATGAGGAAATGGTTCATCTGGCATTGACAGTTCCAATGAAAGACAAGATCAAAGCAAAGGCTCATTTGTTGATCAAGAGATGTCAGTCCCTGAAAGTAATTTTTGGAATCCTAATGTAAATTCATTTAGAACTTTATAATTTATAATTTTATATGATAGTGAACTTATAATACAATGGTTTGTATTTACAGGAAATTCTGCAACCTCACACTGGTGGTGAAGGCGGTGTTGGTCCCAGTGACCAAACCACTCCACGTACACCACATACTACACCATTTTTGTCCACTAAATAGATGACAACATGCTCTGTGACACCCTTGAGGCTAATAGAGCGTGCAACCGATGATGACCTACCCACAATAGATCTTGCAGAAGAAGGGGTGGATGCAGGGTTTGATACTAATGCTGATGCTAAAGCAACATTTCCTGGATCTTCTCATGTCACTAGCACTAGTTCAATAGTGACAACATTTTTGGTGAACTATTAACTCGTTCCAATAAATATAGAGAAGATTCCAGGTAATTATAGATTGTTCAATTTAGTTTTTATAATTTGTTTCTAATATATCGATAATTTTTTTTAATGTTCACTAATGATGGCATGATTATTTTGCAGGAAATGATGTATTTTATAAAAATATAAATGATTTTTCCTTGGAGATATTTGAGCCCACCATCCGCACAAGGTGGGATAGACATGCAAAATATTTAAAGGATGAGTTGACTAATCGGTTGGTTGGTCTATTCGAAAAAGATACCTTCGATACATCGAAGGTCCTAAAGAAGGATGGAAAACATCTAAATATTGTCTGAGACCAATATAGGGTTCAGCTAGAAAATAACCCTAGGTATGAGCACCCTCCAATGATTCCATCTAGGGAGTGGAAATCGCTAGTGGAATATGGAAAAGATAAGAGTTTGAGAAAAGCAGGAAAGATACCACCAGGAATAGGAAGGTATGCAATACATTCCACAATGTAATGGTAAGCCTTATTATTATTAATTCTTATATTGAATTTGAAACATCGACTAACGTAATTCAACACTTGATTATGATTTCGGACACATCAAAGGCCATTAAGGAAAGAGTGGAAAAAATAGGTCAACATGAGCTTGGGCCTGGTGGTTATTCGAATTCAGAAGCACGAAATGTAAGTATCGAAAACCCCATACTGCATCCAAATAATATATAGAAAATAATTTTTATTTTATTCTGGCAAAAAATGTAAAATTAATGACGTCATGCAAATATGCATGCTGACCGATTCAAATAATTTCCCACTCAGGAAGACTTGAAGCTTGGCTTCCAACATGACTTTGAAGCTATTTTTGAACACCGAAGAAGCTTATCTGGGCATACTACACGATGTTCAGTTGATCCATCTGGTGCACAGGTATATAAAAACTATATAGTTTACTAAAAATTTATTAATTCTCATGTAATTTATTGGTTATAAAAAATAACATAAAATATTTATTCTGTTTTGAGAAGGAGAGTAATGATCCAGTTAATGTTGAGGATGTAGTACACCAATCAGTCAAAGATCATGCTTCGATTTCTGGTAATGAATTTATTAATATGCTATCGTTTTGTATAGATAATTGCAGATGATGATCATTTATTCTAATTATCCAAAATTCAACTGCAGATCATGAAGATGTAGGTAACACTAAACAGGTTGAGCCTCTATAGGATAATGATGTGCCCATGCCAGGTTAAAAAACACCTTTGTAATGTTTTTTTAAATGAATTACTTGTATTTATAAAAACAAAAATAAATTAATGAAACATTTTGACATTATTGCAGCAATTCCGAGCCCCTCACCGCAAGTTAAACATGGCGAGAAATCTACTAGGGAGACCGATGAGAAGATTCTGGAAGATGCGCTTCTTGCTAAATATGTAAAGAGAAGAAAATTAAAAAGGAAGTGACTGAAGAAATTTTGAATAATTCTTATTTATAACACAATGTAGTACATGGTTTTTCCCTCTATTTAATGATTAATGAATGGTTAAATGAATGCTTTAATTAATGGTTTACTGAATTTTTTTATCGACTATTGACTAAATGAATGGTTTAATGAATGATTTAATGAATGGTTTAATGAATGTTTATTTCAGCTATTGAATGATTTAATGAATGGTTTATTGAAATATTTTTTCAGCTATTGAGTGAATTAATTTGCAATAAATTATTATTTACAAGTAGAAAATATTAAATTACTCTCGAAACATAGAGGAGCTCAATGAATGGTAAGGAAGTATACATTAAAAACAATTATTTCTATAATTGTAGTGTTTAAATTTTACTATTTCTATTTGATTCATCCATTGGAACTTGTTACAGATAGCGTTGGGAAACATTTTCATAGTTCAGAGGCAAACAATGTCATTTTGATGTGATCGGTGGCCTTATATACAGAGTGGTGTGGTTCTCCATGTTTCCTTAGGTGATCTCTTATTACCAATTACTTTACTTGAATAGTTGAATAGTATTGTAATTTACATTGTAATAGTATTGTATTTATTTAGATTGGTTTTGTTATTTTCATAAACAGGAAAATATTTATTTGATGGGTCCTAACACAAAATTATTGCAAAATGAAAATATTTGTAGTATGTTGAATGATGTTTTGAAAGGTAAAGCAGAATAAGACAGTGTGAAGCTCCACAAATCAAGGTAAGTTGTAATAAAAAAAATTATAAATAGTATAGGCAACATATTCCTAATTCTCATACATATTTTGCTTCAGTTAATTTGGTTTGTATTCCATACTTGCTCAATTTCTACCATTATGTGTTCCCTATAATTTTGATAGCACAGAAGTTTCCTCTGGAAAACAAAGATTCCAAAAAATAACATACATTATAAAAGATTCTCAGTAGTATCTGATTTCATGAGTGGCATACTTGTTTCATTGGAATACATTTCTATTTTTGGAAAGGTTCCATTTGCACGTGTTGACTAGAAGCATCTATCAAAAAAGTGAAAATGTTAACAACCTTAATATATATGATCCATCACATTTAGAGGAAGTACAAGTTGTGCATCAATAAGAGACCATTCTATAGACATCTAGCCTCCATTCTTAAAAGACATATTGTAGACACCAAGGCAAGGACTTCTAGGTAGAATTTCATCTCACATACCTCGTTGACATAAGAGGAAGCTTACCTTTGCAAGTAAGGTGGATATATCAGTCCACTTTTGAGAAAGTGTTTACTCATTTTTAATATAAATTGCAGTTAAATTTCCTCTTAATCAAGGAGTAATTTATGAGTACTTTAATTATATACCATTAGCTATGTTGGTCGTGTGTACATCACTATTTGCAATAGACTTCTTTGAAGATAAATTTCCTTCCACAATGCAACAACATGGAGTGATTGTGATTTTGGATGTCCAAAGTGGAATATAACCCATCCATTAGACTCCTATCACCTTGAAGTAGCAATATGTTTCCTAGAAAACCCAAGCTATAGTCTATAAAATTACCACTCTAATGAAGAAAAAATTTCTTTATTCCCTATAATGCTCTCTAAGAGAAATTGCATGTAAAATTTTTTAAATTTGTGCTTAAATGAACGCTTCAAATATGTTACAGGTAAATTATAGTCAGGTACACTATTTTCATTTTCAATTTTAGCTTCTGGGTTTCTCAAAATTAGAGATGAGTTTGTGAAGAAGTGGATCTCTTTATAGTTTTCCATGTCAATTTCGCTCTTATCAACCTGCATATATATTTCAATAAACTCTTTTATGCTTCAACACTTTATATTGCATTCCATTATACCATCTCATATGTAAACTTTTATAAAATTCCCTATCCCCTATTACATTTCAAAAAACTACTTTACATATTGTCAACTAGTGGTTTGATAATTAGGTACAAAAATAATATAACAGATTCAACATCCCATATATAAAATATTTAACCATCTTGAAATAATCCCATAAGTCCAGCTCATCATCTCTATTTTCTATCTATTGTTCAATATTTTAAATCATTTATTTTATTGAATATGATTGAAATATAGTCATATAGAGAATGGCTCCATCCTATGTATGAAACTTTCCAAAGATGTTTTTCTCTAATTATATGCTTTTTAACGGACCTTATCTTGGGCCTATATTTTATTAGAGAACAATAACATGTAGACATAAAATATCATTAAAGAAACATGATGCATGGAAAGGAAATTTATATGCTAAGATATTATATATGATATGTTTGATAGATGTATGTTCATTGTTACTTGAATCTATGTTTATGCTTCTTATACAAATATCTATAGCTATTGAGTCACTACAACCAGTAGTGCCATCAACTTTGTCATATATAATATGTTAGAAACTACTTGCTAGGACAATATTATGATAATTGTAACTAATTATTTCTTAGGTAATTAAATTGCTAAATGTACAACCAGTTCACGAAGTCCTCATAAGAAATTGATTTTACAAGGAAGGTCACCATAAATGTTTCCAAAAGTACCCTTATGATATTTATTTTATATGTTTGCTACCCATCTCATCTATCAAAACAAAGGACTCAATAATATGACAATCCCATGAGCATAAATTCTTGTTTTAGATAGTGACTAATTCAGTGGATTACATTCTGAACTTTAATTCCAAATTTCTTGCTAGAATGGGAAATAACCTCTATACACCATTTTATTTATAATCTAAAACATATGGCGCCCTTTTCTTTATTCTCATCTCATATCTTGTATTATGGGCCCGACATATAGAGAAAAACCAATAAAAAATCCATTCATTGGCTACTGTACTTTTCCATCTCTAATGTTAGAATGTGTGTCCATGCTTCCTTATACAAATATCTATAGCTATATGAGTTGTTATCACTAGGAGTGCCATTAAATTTATCATATATAATAGATTTCTAGGACAAGTTATGAGCACTATAACTAGTTATTACTTAGCTAACTAAATTGCTTATTTAACAACTAGTTCACATAGTCCTCCATAGCAAATTATTTCCACAAGTAAGATCACCCTAATTGCTTACACAAGTTGGCCCTTAAGAAATTTATTATCTATGCTTTCCATCCATATCATCTCACTGTGAAAAAGGATTCGATGGTATGAAAATCACATGAGCATAAATTCTTGTTCTAGATAGTGACTTCTTTGAATTACATTATTAAAGTTTAATTGGCATTTCCAGCTATAATGGAAAACAACCTCACCATACTATTTTCCTTGTAATCTTCAAAATATGGAACCCCTATCTTCATAATGATTCTCATATCTAGTATTAAGGCCTTGACATATGTATAAAAACCAATAACAAGTCCATTACATGTCTATTGTACTTTTCCATATGGACATCATTAACCCTCTTAGTGAAATTTAAGCAAAAATTAAATTGACTACAATAGAAATGCCATAGTTGGGCATTATTAAACCCACACCAAAATGATTGTGCATGAGTACATGCATTTGTAGCTAGCTTCCCAAGTTAGGTATATATATACCCATCCAATTCAAATTATTATAACTCAAAAGAGGAGCAATATAATTGCTAATCTAGGCATAGATCATCATCATCAACATCATCATCCATCGCCTTCAATGTGTAGAATTTATCTCAGAAAAAGAAAAAAGAAAAAAAATATATTGACAAATACCTGATTTGCACAGTTAGGCCTTCTGATGTAAGATATAGCTATTTTCATTGTTAGAATACCAAAACACATTTACATCATTGAAACACGACTCCAAATTCCTATTTTAGCTTGGGAAGATATCAAATGCGATTTGACGTGTTCTAGTCAATTATAATTCTTATAGAAGTATACAAATTTTCATGTTGTAGACCATATGCCACATCCTTCATTTTTTAGCTAAAATATGCAACCATTTAGCAGTACCATGTTGATGCTATGAAGTACTGATACAGAATTCACTAAGCATTTAGTTCCAGCTTAGACGACTTGGTCTTGGAACAATAATTGTTGATGAAATATGGGTTCTGTCCTAATATTGCCAAAATAATTCTGATCTTTTATTTTCTCAAAATTTCATAATCAAAAAGCGATTTTGAACAAATTGAATATGTTTATATATAAAAATTACAAATTCAAAAAAAATAAAAAAGTTGCAATTTAACTAAAAAATTATATAACAAGAAGCTTATTTATATTGAAATAGTATTTTAAACAAACAAACAAAAATCCCAGGTTTTAAACAATGTCCATTATGCTTATTTATGAATCTTCACTGACACTATGAAAGTTGACGGGTGCTTGGTTTCCTACTAAAGCTGATTAAGACTTATCTAGATTTTGATGCAACAAGTCTTGTTGAGTTTGGCCAGTTAGGTTGCCTCGTAGAAAATATGCAATTTACTATGAAACTTTCTTCAGCAAAGCCATTTGTTGTTTGGGATAAAAACACAATTGTCACCTACATCTATTTGTCTCTTATCTCAAAAATTGTGCATCCATTTCCTCTGATCTTTGGTAGATGTGTTTGTCTTTGTAAATCCACTGCAATTTTGTTCATAACTCTGATCCACATGTGCTATTTAGGATCTTCCTTCGAGTTGATTAGAATGTTTCTTTGAAGGAATATGCTCTGATACCAATTGTTGGTACCATTGTAGAGAGTGTTAATACATCAAAAATATCACTTTTTTGTTTAATTGAACCAAGTCACAATTCCTTGAACAATAGATTGACTAATTTTTAAGTAGTAAATTTGCAAAAAACTTGAAATGGACATATCTTGAAAAAAATTCATCCAAATCACATGAAATTTTTAGGGAAAAAGCATTGTACCGAGATGAACAATCTCCATAAATTTCACGTCATTTTGTTGCATAGATTTGGAGAAATTGGCCATTGCTGTAACCTACAACCAATTTTCCTTTATCTCGATATATGTTCATCCATTTACTCTGATTTTTTGTGTGGACATGTACTATAGTGAATGGAACAAGCATATAAAATTTCAGCCAAAATGGATTTGTCATTTGGGATAAAAACACCATTGTCACCTACAACCATTTGTCTTTTATCTCAAAACTTGTGCATCCATTTGCTCTGATCTTTAGTAGATCTGTTTGTCTTTGTGAATCCACTGCAATTTTGTTCATAAATATGATCCTTCAAGGTTGGAATGACATTGTTTAGCATTTCATACATCAACAAATCACACCTGAATTCTTTTCATGACACATTGACAATGAGGGTTTCAATAGATTCAATGGGATACCAGTCTTATGCCATTCCTTCTTAGTTCAACTTATGCTATGAAATTTTATCATTCCATGAGCCTTTCAAATTAATGACAGCATATTACAACATGCACATTCTGAATATGTTAATTGTATTGACATTTTTACATGTTCATTGATTATAAGGATGACATTTCCAATCTTAGGAAATTCTTTTCTGGATTATGGAGCTTGGACAATAATGCAAATGTTATAGAAGATGGCATGAGAATGCCATAATAATTTATGCTATAGCCCCAACTGGAAGGAGGGAGTAAGTTGATCATATAAGTTTTAATTACGTTCTTAGTTCTTTAGTATTTCTTTATTATTTTATTAGTGCAGAAAATACTCTTTTTGCAGGCACGATTGGAAACCCAATGTACTTTTTCAAATGTATACATGGAAATAATGTATGGTATTTGTTGTTCAGGAAATTACATATATGGGAATGATTCCAATACAAAATTACTTAAGCTGAAGAAAAACGATGGTAATGGACATGCTACTTACACACTAATGCAAAGGATCTTTCCTGCAATTCATCTATCATATCTTGTTCATGGTGGTATCTATCAACAAGGTGAAACTGTGTCTGAACTTGGCATATTTGGTGCATATTTATGGTATCGAATTCTTGCTTGATATCTTTTTTTTAAAATTAAAATGTCACTAGTTTGGTACTAAAATAATTAAGTATATATTTCATGTTTTATTTACATGGTGTGCTAGTCTATTTTTCCAACAATGCATGCATGTGATCTAGTTCCATCTCCACTTTAAGAATCTTAACCTAGATATGAAAAAGTAGGCGGGAACATATTAGAGAACCTCCATGCCTTGTAAATCCTCTATTGTGTTGTGTGATGGTGAAAACACATTCACTTCCTACTTTTCCAAACATGATATAAGATCTCAATTATAATCCAGTGTTACGGAATATCAAAATCAAATAAAAAAAGAGAGAAACTCTTATCAAAGTGGCATTCCAAGTAATATGGGTTAGGAGCAAGGAATGGCACAACCTATATGCCCACTCCCAAGTTGGATGAGTGTATTTAAAAAACCATAATATGTTATTTGGCATTTAATTCTTTCCACACAAGAGGCATTTAGGATGGATGACTCCAAATTACTGCAAGCATTTCCTTATGACTGGACTTCCATGTGGTAAGGAGGATACAAAATGATCCCTCGTGAGCTTAAGGCGTCACTTCCATATGGATTTTAATAGGTATATCCATGTCTTCTACTTCAACTTCATTCTCTAGACGTTTCAGAATTGTGTTTCTTTGTTAGCCACTTATATGCATTTGAAGGCTTGTAATTCATAAATCCCTTCTTATTGTTCCATCTCTAGTCTCTCCTCTAGGATTGGGGTCCTAGGAAGACAAGCTCAAGAAAGAGGTTATCAAGGACCAATTCTTGAACCTTTTCAACTATAATGTTATCTAGTTTTCCAAGCTTGAATATTGTTTTAGTGTCTCCTAAATCTTTCAATATCTGGAAAGGGCATCATAGATTTCTCTGCCATTTTTGGATAGCCTCTTGGATAAAATCCAAGGGTATTCAACCAATGGTTTCCCTTCTTGTAGAATAATCAGGAACCGCAATAGGAAATGGTCTTTGGAGGAGATACCAAACCTAAGTGAGCTTATTTTACACACTAGCTTGTGATTAATGGCTTCATAGGACTTCTAGATGACTTTGAAAACAAAGGTTTTGTGTCACATGCCCCAATTTGCAAAAAAAACAATTTTACATTATTTGAGGAACATTGTGTTAAATTTTATGCTAAGTTGTAATTGATGACTAGTGGGGTCAAGAATATTTAATGTAAATTCAGAACATTTTATTTATAATTAAATAAATGAGGAGACAACAACTTAGGAGAGCTGCTAAAAGAGTGTTTACTGGTCAAATTGGTGGAGGAGACTAGGTGGAGAGAAAATTGACATGTGGCAGCATCCTCAAACCACTTCCAACTGTTGCAGATGGAAACTTCCCTATATTTGTGGTCATGATTCCCCAAGAAAGTGGAATCAGAACAGGTGGCTCAATTAATGAAAACTGACCCAAAAGACCTAGGCATCTCTATAAAATTTCCCATTGAAGAGAGCTAAGGCTGCTCATTCGAGAGAAGTGATCATTCAAGGTGAATGAATTTACTCAAGAGAAATTCAATGGAGGGGAATTTGGAAAGTGTTTGAGGGGATAACTACTGAGATTGATATAGTTGTATCTTTTAAGCTGAAGATCATACTGCTGAGAGTAGATTGCTATTACCGAGGTAGTTGAACCAGTCAGGTGACAAAGGTTTTTCTAGTTGCATTCTCCACCTAGTTCTCATCCAAGAAGACCAGGAATAGGCTCGGGGGTCCTGAGGAAGTGTTTCTTGAGCACTCTCCAGGAGATTGGTAGGGAGGAATTACCTCTAGTAAGTTGTCGTCGTCTTTTCCTCAACAAGTTCTATTTTATTTTTACTGTTTTAGTAAATAAATCTTAGTTTATCTACTACATGTATGTTAAAAGTTCAGGGTTTTGTGAAATGTTAGATGCAGTAAATTTTTAGATTATTTATAGAAATGAAAATGGTTAGGAAAATAGTGAAACAGAAAGAAATTAAATTTCTAAGCAGTGTTTTTCCACACCTAAAAACCAGGTCGTACTCTAGCACAGTTAGATTGTTTTAAGTAAATGAAATAATTCTTTTAGTAGAATGAAAATAGTAGATATGATTCTTGTATCTGTAGGTAAACATAATAGATTTTATTTCAATGTTTAAAGAATGCAATGAAAAAGCAGTTCTATGGTTTGTTTACCCTTATTGTTTTACTTAAACTAACTAAATGAAAAATACAAGTATAAGAAATAGTAAATACACTATCACTACAACATTGGTATATTGATAGGAAACAAAAGTCTTATAGGAGATAATAACTAATATTTGAGAAAATATATAAAATTTAATAACCAAACAGTTTTTTTTTAAATATTAACTTACTCTTAATTACTAACTTAATAAAAGCAGATTAGGGTTTCGTATATAAACCCTTCATTTTTGTAAAATAAACAGAGTACTAGAGTTAACAATATTTTCTCTACAAAGCTAAAAATAAATATAACTTACAGAGTAGTAAATAAAAAAAATGTATATGTAAATAATAAACAAAATAAACTAAGAATTATATATATATATATATGCATTATAAAAATTTTAAAACCAGACATGCTTATAACCTGTGAAAACCCAAGGGTCGAAACCCTTTCTGCTATTCGATTCTAATACATAATAATCCTGTAATGAAATACAACCAGTTACATTGCTAACTGTGAAATAAAAATAAAAATAAAACTACGAACTATGAAATTAGACTGACCACACTCTTATTCCTTAAAATAAAACATATTTATAATTTTTTTAGCAGTAAATTAAATACATTATTGACAGGTTAACGAAACAACAGTCCACATGTAAAGGTAAAATTGGAGCAAACGAGATAGAGCTCATATAAAACTCAAAGCTTAACGAAATTCTTATTTTTCTTAAACCAACTATATTACATTATCAAGCCATAGGGCTAAATTGTTTAACCAAAAACCAAATACATATCACGACTCAAGAGCCGGTGCTACCAAGCGAGTATCGCAAGGGTTTTAAACCTAAAACTAGAGTAATAACAAACTAAACATTTTAACCATTGAATAAACTGAATCCATGCTTACTTTCACTGTAAACCTCTTCCAACAACCCTTATCGTAAGTAGGGAAAACCCACATCGAAACCAAGGCTTACCGGTTGGAGGCCATGAAGTTCATTGAAGCTTGAGGTTGTGTTATTTCCACTTAAGGCTTGGAGCCGTCGCAGGTTCCTGCAAAGAGCACAGTTCTGAGCATTAAAACAAGACTCGGCTCATAAGTATAAACCCTAGCTTAAATAATACTTTTGACAAAAGAAATTTTCATTTTAAAAATTAAATATTACTTGCGAGCAAGAAGAGAGTCGAGCCGTGAAGGAACAGTCACTAGCGTAAGTGAAACACATAGATGAGCAAGCAAAACCCTCATGTCGACCCTGTGATGGAGGCAGTATTAAACAAACTCAAAACTCCACAAAGCCCTGGAAAGGAACAAGTAATGACAGAGCTAAAACCATGTACAGGCCTCAAGCCAAGTGAATAAGCAAAGACCACTCGCACAGTATTGTTTACACCCAAGAGAAATCAAGACTACAAGACTTGGTATCGAGACCACTCAGCATCAAATACAAACCACAGAGCTAGCAAACAGAGAAGGAATAGCCTCTCATGGCCGCAAGGAAACTACACAGTGCAGCCTGCAGGTCGACGAAACCCTCGGAGCCAAATGCCAAAGGAATAGGGTTTTCACTCCTTTTAAGTTGCCAATGCATGGAGGAGATCAGACCACGTGCCCTCCCAAATTATTTAACCATGTGAGGTTCATTTCTATAGTCAACTCTGCACTATCAAATATAAACTTATCATTGCCCATAATTAAAAACCATGCAATCAACTATTGCATAAAGACATATATCATTTGCAAATCGATTGCATTAAGGCCTTATATCATTGCTATTAATGAATCTATGTCTTCGACTATTGATTAAAGGTCCATAAACCTTGTTAATAATACAATCACGAAGTTCAGCCATAGTATAACATTGATAATTTTGATTCTCATGTCTACTTTGCCAACGACCTTTTGGATGGTTCTTATTATTGCTTGCAAAGTCAATTATTTGGTTGTTTGTGCTTTGCTTAAATCTAGCATAATATAGGAACATCATTTATAATGTTTCTACTTTGATGTCGACCTTAGGATAGAATTTTTTAGGTAGTAAAATTTCCATAGTAGTTATTATAAACTACAACTCAATAAAGTGTGGTAACATTACAAATGGCCATCCTACTATTGTGTAAACCATGCTTTAGATCAGTAAACTATAAACAGATAATGTATTTTACCTTTAGTTTTGACTTTATGGAAGTGGTTGTTGGTAGTATTCCACCTTAATATGATTTATCTAATTAATTAAGGTCAACCATACTCTAGAGCTAGTAATCTTGTTTTTATAAAGAACCAAACTTATAATATATCATGGAAATTACCATGTAGTAAAACTAAGTAAGGATACAAGTAGAAATTAGTTTGATACATTATAAAAATGATGTGGTATTGTATTTTTACAATAATACTTGTAGTATGGCGATAACTTAGGAATCAAAGTTTATAACTTGATTTTAGCAGTGCAAAAGGATAAGCATAATTGCATACAATCGACAAGTTGATAATCTTCATGACTAGTAAATAAGAGTTGAAGTAAGGATATATAATCTATTAGTAAACTTTACCTTTGAAAATCATAGGAGTATATTTATGCATAAAAGCAGTGCATTTGAGCATTAAACATGACAATAGTAGTAAGATCATGTTACAATAAAAGTAATTGTATGTCAAGAGCTTGAGCGCTAAGCTCACTGGAAGAATCTATTTTTTTTTAAAACTAAGTATGTTAAGGATAACAATCTATATGGCTAAACTATGAATGCTGTCTTGGAACCAAAACAATGAGAGAAATTACTTTGCCTCATCAGAGCCTTGTTTTTAAATAATCAATTTATATTACTAGCATCTTAATATGCTACATAAATACTTCTCGCTATCGTACAAAATTAAACTCCTACTTGATCGTTCGTTACCTGTTGAACCTGTAAGAACCAGTAGTCTGTCTGAGTTAGCAAAATGCTAAGTAAGCCCCGAATTTCAAAGATAGTTTCTCACCTACTTGCCAAAATTAAATTATTAGTACAGCTAGAAACAATCTAAATACAAGTCATCCTCATATAACTTATAAAAATTAAATTTGTATTAGTTATTTGTATTTTGAAACTAATTAATACAAATTGTTAAACTGTTTCTTTTTCCGCTAACCGCTAGCAGTTACTAAACTGCGTATTCAGACATTTTCTATTACTTTAAAATTTTTAAATTTTTATGAAATTTTGGGGTTATGACATGTGGTATTAGAGCACAAGGTTCAAACACTTGGCCTTGAGGAAGCTCAACTTGCTTATATGAAACAGTGAATTTAAATCATTTTAGTGATATTGTTTTCTTTTAATGTTATTGACAGAGAAATTTGTTTCTAAGTTTAACAACAAGTATGGAAAGACTAGAGGAATATGCGGAAGAGGAATCTCCCTATACTGGACAAGATAATTTACAAAGAGAACCTATACAAGAAGACATAACCACTAATTGCTCAAAACTTTTACAAATAGTAAAAGAATTAAAATATGAAATGGAATCTGTTAAAAAAGAAAGTGAGAGGATTCTGAGAGCTCAGGAGGAGCTGAATCATATCCTAATAGAAATATTTCATACTGAGGGAAGGGGTAAAAGAGCTGATTCGAAAGATATAAGTTACCAACATGAGTATAAAAAGACTAAGCAGATTAAAAATGAAAGTAGCTCATCTTCCGAAGTATTTGGTGATCAACGTAATTCTCATTATACTAGTGACAGTAGTGAGGATAACCACCATACTAGGAAAAGAAAATATAAACCTTATGAAGAAATCTCTGGAGAGTTTAAGAATATCAAGCCTCCAACATTTAATGGAGAAACTGAAAAGGGGGAGGAAGTGGAATCCTATTTATCTAGGATGAAGAAGTAATTTCAGATTTATAACTATTCTAACCAATTAAAGGCTAGAATGGCTATTTACAATCTTACAGGGAAAGCTGATATATGGTGGCAAGATTTAAAGAGAGTGAAAGGTATAAGAGAGAAGAACATAAATTGGAGCACATTCAAGAAGTACTTTAAAAGGAATTTTTTATCTGAACAGTACTATGAAGAAAGGGCTAAAGAATTCTATGAGCTAAAACTAGGTACAATGACTATGAAAGATTTGAACAGTAAGTTTTTAAGTCTGCTTAGGTATGTGTCGTACCTTGTGGATGAAAAACTGAAGGTACAATGATTTCTCAGTTGTTTACCTTATCACATAAAGGATAGGATTGAGTATGAAAATTCAAAAACCCTAGAAGAAGCTATGAGGAAAGCAAATTTCTATTATGAACAGAATCAGAAAAAGGAGAGTATGGCCAACTGGAAGGCCAAAAAGAATAATAATTATGATCAAAAGAAGAAATATTTTGTGCCTAATCGAAATTCTAAAAATAATAATGCCAGAAATTTTTCTAATAAGAATTTCCAAGGGAATAAGAATAATTCACAGAACAATCAAAAAAATAAAGAGCCTACTGATAATCACAGTAATTACGCAAATAACTTTGAACGAAAAGAACCCGTAAAGTGTTTGGAATGCAATGGTCCACATTATGCCTCGGTTTGTCCCAATCGGAAAAAGACTGTCAGTAATATCCATACCATACAGGAGGAGATGACTGTTGGAGATTTAGCAAGGACTATGCCCAGGATCAATGCAGCTTTGGAGAATAGGCAAGAAGACTATCAAAATTCCATGGTGGAAGTTGAAGGTAAGATAAACCAAACACCCATAGCTATTTTAATTGATCCAGGAGCTAGTTTAAGTTATATTTCACCTAATTTGGTAGAAAAGTGTAAACTGCCTGTTGAAAAGTTTGTAAGTTCTTGGTTGGTTCAGTTAGCTACTGGTACAAAGAGGAAGGTAACTAGTTTTGTAAAGAGTTGTGCAGTAACTATGGATCAATTTGAAACTTTTGTAAAGATTAATGTACTACCTCTGGGTTCATACGACATACTAATTGGTATGGATTGGTTAGAGCAGCATAGGGTAATCTTAAATTGGTATGACAAAACCTTTACTTGTATAAATAATGATGTAAAACCAATAAGCGTAAAGGGAATCCCTAGGAAAACAACCGTAAGGAAGATTTATACTCTGCAGCTTAAAAGAGCTGTTAGGAAAGGTTGTAAGGCTTATGCAGTAACGGTAACCAATGAGGAAAATTTAAACAACATAGATAAATTAAAATTTGAGGATATACCAGTTCTAAAGGATTATGCAGATGTGTTTCCAGAAGAAATTCCGAGACTGCCTCTGAAAAGGGAACTAGATTTTACCATTGAGCTGGTACCTGGTGCAGTACCCAACTCAAAGGCCCCTTATCGGATGAATATAATTGAACTTAATGAACTTAAGTCACAATTAAAATAACTTATTGACAAGAATTATATTCGACCCAGTGTGTCTCCCTGGGGGGCACCTGCCATCTTTGTTAAGAAAAAGGATGGAACTCTATGACTTTGCATAGATTATCGTCAACTAAATAAGATGACTATCAAGAACAGATACCCGCTACCTTGCATAGATGATCTGTTTGATGAACTATGTGGAGCCACAGTGTTCTTGAAAATTGATTTATGATCTAGATATCATCAAGTTAGAATTAAAGATGAAGACATCTTTAAAACAACTTTTAGGACTTGATATGGACATTACGAGTTTGTCGTCATGCCATTCGGGCTTACTAATGCTCCAACTATTTTTATGTGTCTAATGAATAATGTAATGCATAAATATTTGGATAAATTTGTGGTCGTGTTTATCGACGACATATTAATTTATTCAAAATCTGAAGAAGAACATAAAGAACATTTAAAAATTGTTTTGCAAGAGTTGCGAGATCATCAACTCTTTGCAAAATTTAGTAAATGTGACTTATTTAAAGATAAAATCTAGTACTTAGGTCATGTGGTGACTAAAGAAGGAATTTCGGTGGATCCCGAAAAGATAAAGGCGATTGAAGATTGGCCAGTTCCTAAAGACGTAACTAATGTCCGATCCTTCATGGGGTTTACCAGTTATTACCGGAGGTTCATCGAAGGGTTTTCGAGAATCGCAAATCTGATAACCTCTTTGTAGAAAAAGGGAAAGAAATTTGATTGGAATCAGAAGTGCGAGGGTAGTTTTAAAAAGTTAAAAACCTTATTAACTAGCACACCCATTTTAAGAATAGCTGATCCAAATAAATATTTTATAGTATGTATTGATTCCTGCAATGATGGTTTAGGCGGAGTATTGACTCAACAAGGACATGTTATTGCTTATGAGTCTAGGAAATTGAAAATTCATGAAAAGAATTATGTAACCTATGACTTGGAATTAGCTGTTGTCATACATGCTCTAAAGATGTGGAGTCATCATTTAATTGGAAGAAAATTTATTCTAATGACAGATAATAAGGGACTAAAATATCTGTTAGATCAACCTAACCTGAATGCTATACAAGCTAGGTGGCTATCTTTTATAAGTGAATATGATTTCAAAATTCAACAAATTAAAGGGAAAGAAAATAAAGTTGTTGATGCATTAAGTAGAAATGCAAAGATGAATTTTACAACAGCTATCAACACTTATACAATAGATCTGGAAGAATAGCTTAAAGCAGGGTTAGAACAAGATGAAATTTACCTAAAGTTACAAGAAAAAACAAAAGAAAATCCAATAGAAAGTCTAAGTACAGGGTATAGTTTGAATGAAAAAGGATTTTTACTGTATAAAGACAGAATATATGTACCTAATGTACCTAAAGTTAAGTTATTAATTTTAGACAAAATCCATAAAACTCCTTACTCAGGACATCCGGGTTATCAGAAGACTATAACCATGATACGAAAAGAATATTTTTGGCCCAACATAAAGACTGAACTAGCAGAATATATTGCTAGATGTTTTGAATGTCAGCAAGTAAAAACTGAACATCAACATCCAGCCATATTACTACAGCCATGGTCCATTCCTAACTGGAAATGGGAGATAATTAGTCTTGATTTTGTTACTGGACTGCCTAAAAATCATAATTTAAATGACTCCATAATGGTAGTGTTTAACAAATTGAGTTAAGCAGCCCATTTTATACCTGTAAAAACTACTTATAAAGCTGCAAACATAGTTGATATCTTTTTAAAGCAAATTTTCTGACTGCATGGAATACCGAAGGCTATAATTTCAAACCGACACCCTAAATTTACAGGTAACTTTTGGAGATATTTGTTTAAAGGATTAAATACTACACTAAATTTTAGTTCCTCATTCCATCCTCAAACTGATGGATAGATTGAAAGAGTAAATCAAGTACTGGAATATTTACTAAGAATGTATGTAAAGGACCAGCCAGGTAAATGGGAAGATTATTTACACCTGGTAGAATTTGCTTACAATAATAATTATCAAGCTTTAGCCAGATTTAGTCCTTTCAAAATTATGTATGGAAGGAAATGTAACACTCCTATCTCTTGGAGTAATCCAATGGACAGGTTAGTATTAGGACCTGAATTATTGAAATAAATGGAAGAAATTGTAAAGCAAGTACAAGGTAATCTGAAAATTGCACAAGATCGACAGAAAAGTCAAACAGACCTTAAAAGAACTCCAAAGGAGTTTCAGGTAGGTGAACATGTTTTCATCAAGGTGAGACCCAAAAAGAGTTCTCTGAGGTTGGGTAGTTGTGCCAAACTAGCACCTCGTTGTTGTGGTCCTTTTGAAATACTATCTAGGATTGGACAGGTAGCTTATCAGTTAGCCTTACCACCAAATTTAAGAGTTCACAATGTTTTTCACATTTCTGTATTAAAGAAATATGTGCATGATGCTACTCATGTTATTAGTTGGAATGATGTACAGATGGAACCCAAAGGAGATTTTATGGTGGAACTAGACTGTATACTCGAGCGGAGGGAGATCACACTTCGGAACCGCACCATTGGTCAAGTGAAGGTGCAATGGAAGCACCTTAGTCCAGAGGAAGCCACCTGGGAATTGGAAAGTCATATGCAGGATGCATATCCAATTTTGTTCCATGGAAATTCTGAGGACGAGGAATAAATAACATTGAGGACGATGTTATAATTTAAGGGGGTGTGTATGTCACATGCCCCAATTTACAAAAAATCAATTTTACATTATTTGAGGAACATTGTGTTAAATTTTATGCTAAGTTGTAATTGATGACCAGTGGGGTCAAGAATATTTAATGTAAATTCAAAATATTATTTATAAATTAATAAATGAGGAGACAACAGCTTAGGAGAGCTGTTAAAAGAGTTTTTACTGGTCAAATTGGTGGAGGAGACTGGGTGGAGAGCAAATTGACATGTGGCAGCATCCTCAAACCACTTCCTATTGTTGCAGGTGGCAACTTCCCTATATTTGTGGTCATTATTCCCCAAGAAAGTGGAATTAGAGAAGGTGGCTCAATTAATGAAAACTGACCCAAAAGACCTAGGCATCTCTATAATTTCCCATTGAAGAGAGCTGAGGCTGCTCATTCGAGAGAAGTGATCATTCAGGGTGAATGAATTTACTCAAGAGAAATTCAATGGAGGGGAATTTGGAAAGTGTTTGAGGGGATAACTGCTGATATTGATCTAGTTGTAGCTTTTAAGCTAAAGATCATACTGTTGAGAGCAGATTGTTATTACTGAGGTAGTTGAATCAGTCAGGTGACAGAGGTTTTTCCAGTTGCATTCTCCACCCAATTCTCAGCCAAGAAGACCAGGAATAGGCTCGGGGGTCCTGAGGAAGCGTTGTTTGAGTGCTCTCCAGGAGATTGGTAGGGAGGAACAACCTCCTTAAGCTGTTATCATCTTGTCTTCAACAGGTTCTATTTTATTTTTACTATTTTAGTAAATAAATCTTAGTTTATCTACTACATGTATGTTAAAAGTTCAGGGTTTTGTGAAATGTTAGATGCAGTAAATTTTTAGATTATTTATAGAAATGAAAATGGTTAGGAAAATAGTGAAACATAAAGGAATTAAAATTCTAAGCTGTGTTTTTCCACACCTGAAAACCAGGTCGTACTCTCACACAGTTAGATTGTTTTAAGTAAATGAAATAATTATTTTAGTAGAATGAAAATAGTAGATATGATTCTTGTATCTGTAGGTAAACCGAATAGATATTATTTCAATGTTTAAAGAATGCAATGAAAAATCAATGCTATGGTTTGCTTACCCTTATCGTTTTACTTAAACTAACTAAATGAAAATACAAGTATAAGAAATAGTAAATACACTATCACTACATCATTGGTATATTGATAGGAAACAAAAGTCTTATAGGAGATAATAACTGATATTTGAGAAAATATATAAAAGTTAATAACCAAATAGTTTTTTTTTAAATATTAACTTACTCTTAATTACTGACTTAATAAAACCAAATTAGGGTTCCGTATATAAACCCTTCATTTTTGTAAAATAAACAGAGTACTAGAGTTAACATTGTTTTCTCTATAGAGCTCAAAATAAATATAACTTACAGAGTAGTAAATAAAAAAAATGTATATGTAAATAATAAATAAAATAACCTAAGAATTATATATATATATATATATATATATATATATATATATATGCATTATAAAAAATTTAAAACCAGACAGGCTTATAACCTGTGAAAACCCAAGGGTCGAAACCCTTTCTGCTATTCGATTCTAATATAAAACAATCCTGTAATGAAATACAACCAGTTACAATGCTAACTGTGAAATAAAAAGTAAAAGAAAACTATGAACTATGTAATTAGACTAACCACAGTAATATTATTCCTTAAAATAAAACATATATATAAATTTTTTAGCAGTAAATTATATGCATTATTGATAGGTTAACAAAACAACAGTCCACATGTAAAGGTAAAACTGGAGCAAACAAGACAGAGCTCATATAAAACTCAAAGCTTAACAAAATTCTTATTTTTCTTAAACCAACTGTATTACATTATCAAGCCACATGGCTAAATTGTTTAATCAAAAACCAAATACATATCATGGCTCAAGAGCTGGTGCTACCCAGTGAGTACCGCAAGGGTTTTAAACCTAAAACTGGAGTAATAACAAACTAAACATTTTAACCATTTAATAAACCGAATCCATGCTTCCTTTCACTATAAACCTCTTCCAACAACCCTTATTGTAAGTAGGGAAAACCCACATCGAAACCAGGGCTTACGAGTTGGAGGCCACGAAGTTCACCGAAGCTTGAGGTTGTGTTATTTCCACTTAAGGCTTGGAACCGTCGCAGGTTCCTGCAAAGAGCACAGTTCTGAGCATTAAAACAAGAATCGGCTCATAAGTATAAACCCTAGCTTAAATAATACTTTTGACAAAAGAAATTTTCATTTTAAAAATAAATATTACCTGCGAACAAGAAGAGAGTCGAGACGTGAAGGAACAGTCACCAGCGTAAGTGAAATGCACAGAGGAGCACGCAAAACCCTCATGTCGCCCCTGTGACAGAGGCAGTATTAAACAAACTCAAAACTCTACAAAGCTGTGGCAAGGAACAAGTAATGAGAGAGCTAAAACCATGTACAAGCCTCGAGCCAAGCGAATAAGCAAAGACCACTCGCACAGTATTGTTTACACCCAAGAGAAATCAAGACTACAAGAATTGGTATCAAGACCACTCAAGATCAAATACAAACCACGGAGCTAGAAAACAGAGAAGGAATAGCCTCTCATGGCCGCAAGGAAACTACACAGTGCAACCTGCAGGCCGACGATTCATTTCGTTTGACTACTATAATGACTCACCTGACACATAATACTTAGGTACATGTTCACAAGTATTAGTATTTATAGGATTCATTTCGTTTGACTACTATAATGACTCACCTGACACATAATACTTAGGTACATGTTCATGTGGCTAGAATACTCCTATCTCATTTTTCCACAAGTGTGAAACAAAGTATCCATTTGACCCTATGGAATCCTTTATCCCCATTGAAGCTATCCCACAAAAAATATTGAGTATTTTTTATAATTTAGAAAAATCATGGGACAAAGGGGCCCAATGCAAACAATGATACATGACTGCAAGCACACTAATATATATTTAAAATTTACGACAACAGATAGGGTTTCATAACCCAATTGTCAAAATTTTAAGCTCTTAACACCATTGATTTTGATGACTCCTTTGGGGAGACTTAAAAGGTGTAAGGTATTCTAAGTAATTTGAACATGTTTCCATGATTAGGAATTTCCATACCTAACCTACTAGTCAATATGAGGTTCTGCAGTAACTATAGGGGTGGCATTGAATATTTGACCAAATGAAAACTTGATCCAAGGGATTTTTAAAAACTTCCAAGTAGTGCATCATATTGTCTAGGGGTTTCTTATCTTCAATGATAGCAAGGAAAGAATCATATGGAAAGTGTCCATCTACAACCCAACCTTCATTTGTGATAAGAAGCATAATGGCTCAAATAACTCCCAAAGACATTCTTTTGTGGATAAGGTAGCCAAAGGCTTCAATGACTATCACATGTAGGGAGGGAACTAAAGGGAAGCATCGACAAATGGAGTATAAGAGGAATATTTCCTCATATAATAACTTGGTCAAATAAAAGGCGTGTTCCTGCTTCAGAAAATAGCATTTTGACCGATTTGATAAACAAAGGGCCAAAGCTAGGTGCCTTCAACATGGAGATGATGAAAATCCACTCTACCTTATCATAATATTTTTTTAAATCATTCTTAATGAAAAGGACATTTAGGACCTAGATCCAAGATCATTCCAAAACTTCCCAACCTACAAAACATTATCCAAAATGTATTGACCTTCATTAAACCTCAACAAATTTGGCATGGTGATTTTTGGTAAGACTAGTGCTTTTGCTTATATAATTCTATATGAGACATTAAAAATAATTAAATGTCTTTTGCTTGTGATAAGATATGAGTATCATGGATTTGGAATGAATTTGATCAACCCTTTGTTCATATGATTGTAAAGTGTCCCTGTGCTCTAAACCTCTTTTTATAGTTGCAGGAGATCAAGGCCTACCAATTTCGTAGGGGGACTTATAAAATTCACATGGGAATCCATATTGTCTAAGTGACTTACTGTCAACCATATCTTTAAGGTTAGTCACCCATTCATTCAATGTTAACTCTTGTTAACTATGACCGTCAAACATTACTGTTCAACTAGGTTATTTTTTTATTAATAAACAAAATCTCATCGGTTATCCGATATAACAATAGTGGTAGATGTCGTTAGATTTTCGATACTTTGGCTCTAAACTCCGATGACCTCGCCTTGAATCCGATGAGATCATGACATCAGATATTCGACTAACCATGGCTAAAATCCAATGATATTTCCATGGCTTTGACGAACCCGATTCATCAGTATAATCACAGATACTGTCAAATATTCAACAATAGATCTGACAAACACCTGTCGGAAATTCGACAATAGATCCGATGATAAGAGGTCGAATATCTGACAATACCTCTGATGAGAAGAAGTCAGAAATTAGACAATGAATATGACAAGAAGAAGTCGGATATTCAACACGACATCCTACGCGAAGACATCAGAAATTCGACAATACATGGATGAAAGACTTCTCGACATTAGCTTGATACTCTGTTGAATTTTCGACGGGATTTGAAATGGAGTCAAATATTTGACGAAGTCCCATCGACAACAAAAAAAATGTTGTTGTCAAATAACATACACGTTCCTGTCAAAGTTCAGAGATGGCATCCGTTGGATTTTGGGATCAAATTATGTTGTGAATGGATGTAAAGAAAACATTTATAAATGGTGTCATAGAAGAAGTTCATATTGAGAAAACTCCAGGTTTTGAGACACATGATAACAAAACACATGTGTGCCAACTAAAGAAAGCATTATATGGATTAAAGTAAGCACCTAGAACATGGTACAGAAGAATTGATGACTTCTTGGTGAGCATATTCTTTACCAAAAATAAAGCAGAATCCAACCTTTACTATAAGGTTGAAGATTAAGGAATCATGATATTACTACTATATGTAGATGATCTATTTTTAACAGGAAAGGAGAAACTCATCAGTAAATGCAAGAAGAATCTTGCGATGGAATTCAAGATGAAATATCTTGGCATGATGCATTATTTTCTAGGACTTGAAGTATGGCAGTTTCCAGATAAAAGTTTCCTAAACCAAGGAAAATATTCAGTCGAGATCCTAAAGAATTTTGGGATGTTAGATTGTAAGGCAATGAACACTCCGATGGTGACAAACCTGAAGCTCCTAAATGATGACTCTTCAAAAAGGATAGATGTCACACTATACAGACAAATTATTGGCTCACTGATGTACTTAACAAATACTAGACCAGATATATGTTTTGTCATAAACACTTTAATTCAATATATGGTAGAACCTAGGAATGTTCACTTAGTTGCAGCAAAACATGTGATGAGGTACCTAAAGGTTACAATAGATTATGACCTTATATATATAGTCGATTGTGAGTTCATATTAAGTGGATACACATATTCAGATTGGGAAGGAAGTGACAACGACAGAAAGATCAATTCAGGATGTTTTTTAGTTTGGGATCAGATGTGATCTCATGGCTTAGTAGAAAGTAGACAAGTTTTGGCTCAGTACAACAGAGACTTAGTACATTGCAGCATTTTCATCCTATAGTGAATTAGTATGGCTTCACAAATTATTTTTAGGATTTTTTTATATCGAAATGGATGCAACTGATATTTATTGTGACAACCAGAGTTGCATCAAATTAACAGAAAAAATGGTGTTCCATGATAAGTCAAAGCACATAGAGATAAAGTATCATTACATCTGGGATATGGTGCAGAGAGGAGCCATAAAGATCTAGTTTGTTCCTATAGAGGAATAAGTTGCAAATTTCTTAACTAAGCCTCTATCTTGTGATGATGTGATGCGATGTGATGAGATGTGATGCTCATGGCGATGCAATGTAATGTGATACTCATGATGATACGATGTGATGTGATGATGTGATTCAATGCAATGAGATGTGATGCTTGTTATGATGAGATGTGATGCGATATGATGCGAAGATCTGTGATGCTCGTGATGATGTGATGCATTGTGACGATGTGATACGATGCAATGAGATGTGATGCTTGTGATGATGTGATGCGATTTGATATGATGTGAGGAGATGTGATGCTCATGATGATGTGATACGATGAAACTATATGATATGCTTGGGATGATGTAATGCGATGCGACAAGATTTGATGATGGTGATGTGATGAGATGTGATGTTTCGTGATGGTGATATCTCATGAATAATGATGATGTTGACATGGATTTGAAAACTTCCTATGATGTATAGACTTACCAATCAGTTGTACAGATGTGTTGTTGTGTTATAGAATTCCCTCCTTGTTAAGAGGGAGTGTTAAAGAAATGTAATTGTGGAAGATATTCTATTTTGTATTATTATTGTTATTACCCATTTCGGAGATGTTTTTTCTCTAATTAGGGATGTCATTGATGTAATTGGTCATGTAAATTCTTGAGGTAAAGAATTCATTGCAAGTTGGGTCAATAGTACCCACAAAAGTATTATTAAAATGTATTTTGGAGTCTCCTAAGATAATTTGGCCCTGTTTGGGAGGAGAAATCAGCCTTGTTTGGTTCTTAGGCTTCTCCACTAATTAGTATAAATAGGGGAGGCGCCTCACTCATTTGGACACACACAAAACTCAAGCAGTTGTGCTAGAGTGAGAAGGAACAATCCATCTAGAGGAGAGGAAGCAGTCTAGTCTTGTTCTTTGGTTCTTACACTGTACTTGGGTGAAGTCTATATAGAGTAATTTTTGCTGGGTTTTTCCATATGAGGGTTTTCCTAGGATAAATATTTGTGTTCTCTTTTTTGATAACTTGATGTGCTTATTATTCTTTCAGTGATCCTTTGCTCAAACACATATATGACACATATCCTAAGGTATGTACAATTTTTTTTATGTCTATAAATATATATTTTTCTCTTTTTTTTTTATTGTAATATATAGTCCCTTAATATTGATTATTCAGTATATTAATTTATTTTTTCTTGTACACTATTAGATGATATTCTCTTACCACTGACAAATACTTTACCTTTCACATATTGATCTGAATTGTGTGTCATTATGAAAGATATAGCATTGGTGTATCACACATTTGATGCATATCCTAATTATTACATACTATATATTACTATATATTATGGGAAACATGAAACAAAATTAGAATTCCCTACATGTGGAGTTAGTATATATTAAACTAATTTGGTAATAAATAAGCTTCCCCACAAATTTCTTCATCATATCCCCATAATTCCACATTTCCAGTGATTGTTCAGGTGCAAAAGCAT
The DNA here is from genome assembly GCA_001517045.1 of Pseudotsuga menziesii. Lineage (NCBI taxonomy): Eukaryota > Viridiplantae > Streptophyta > Pinopsida > Pinales > Pinaceae > Pseudotsuga > Pseudotsuga menziesii. The sequence goes on along the minus strand of LPNX010135492.1, from coordinate 69,641 downwards.
AACACAATATTATGAATTACCATGCACATAATATAAGTGAAGATGGTTCTAGAGAATGCTAGGAATTCCTACAAATAGTTATGAAATTAGGAACATCGAGGAAAGATGACCCATTTTTAAAGAAGAAGCTCGTAGTGTTAGAATTTCAATTGCAAATAATGATGTCAATCCATTTACAAATCATATCTAGTTGCTCAGTTTTGTCATTTTTTGTTATAAACAATAACCTTCTTCCTTGTATGTTTATAGATAGGAAGCACATAATTTCGGAATGTTAACAACATAATAATTTATTTTGTTATATTTTTGTGTGTACAAGGATTTGATTATTTATATTTTCAAATAACTAGGTAAGCGCCAAGTTATGGATATTGATGTATATCTCTAGCCTATTCTTGATGAAATTTTAAAGTTACGAGATGACATCTCCAAATTAATAGGTAAAAAAATTTCCAATTCCATGGAATGTTTACATGGACAATTCATGATGTGCTAGGGCTTACACATTTTTGTGGTAGATAAATTTTCAATGTAACTCCATATATCCTTTACTAGTTATTTTTTTGAATATTTTGCCATTCTATTAACATTATTCTATATCTTGTAGGGATTATAACTAAGGGTAAATATTCATGTCTATTATGTGCTATTAGTGTTAAAGCTGCAACATCATGAGTCATTCTCCAATCCAATCTTGTGCGCCAAGATTGGGAATCATGTGTTGAGGTAGTTCCTTACGGATCATGAGCTAGAATCAAGAAATATGGAGTATATTCTTGAGTTGGAATCAAGGATGAATAAGAATCCTTATGTGTAAAGGATAATCCTCATGTGTTGAGGAATGTAATTTGACATTTCAAAGTGATGATATTGTATAGTCCTCTTGGACAAGACTAAAGAATTTTGTGTCAAGTTTGATCCTCATGTGTTGAGGTGGACCTCATGTGTAGAGGTAATGTCTTGCATGTCGAAGAATGAATGTTGTGTGATGTATCAATAATCAGTTGCTATATATGAGCTATTAAGTCTCCTATAGATACTGGCCACCTATATAGTGAATTACTTTAGCATTTGACCACTTGGAATGATAGTAATAAAATATGATGACATAATTGGACAAATATCTTAGTATAATTGATATGATAGATAAATTAAATTTGGCACATGTCGACCATGCAGATAAGATAAGAGATAAATATAAGTATCATTGAGAATAGATAATTCGAATTTCTCATGATAGAGACTTTAGTTAATTTAGAAGAACACAAATTGTTTAACTCCAAGTGATATTAACAAGGAATACTCCAGTTAATTAAGGAGAACTTGAATTGATCACTTCAGTGATGAAATCAAGAAGATATTTAGTTAAGAAAAGTTAAATAAAGTGCCAATAAAGAAGATCTAGTGAACTAAATTTTTTTGCATGATGAAACTTTAGTTAAACTAAAAGATGACACTTAAGTTAAATGACGACACTAAAAGACGAAAAATTTAGTTAAACTAAAAGATGACACTTAAGTTAAATGACAACACTTGAGTTAACATCCTAAATAAATGATCTATCATCCAGTTGGAAGGATATTTCATCTTGAACTCATAAGAGGAAAGATATATGCCAATAATGAAAAGGTGTTGTGCAATTTTTATGTAGGATTTGATGAGATTGATGTGCAAAGCAAATTCTTCATGCAAGAATTTGCTATCTTCTGCATGATACCACTTTCTTCCATTGAGCCATTCGCTACTTCTTGCATGAGACCGAAAGTTGCAAGTTAAATTATGTGTAGGGCATACAGTTGAATTACCTTGATCATTATCTCTTCTCTCTTTCATAGTGATTACACCTGGGGTGTTTGAATTCTCTCTTATTTTGCACCAGGGGTGCTGAATGTAATGGGAAATTGTAAGATACATTCTCTGTTATCTATGATTGTGATAAGGATATTTGTTGGGGTATTTATCCCTGATTTTTTTAGGGTTTTCCATAGGGTACATACTGTGTTATGTGTGAATTCTTATGTGTATGAATGTTCAATTGATTTCAAGTACTCAGTAATCCCATAAATTAATATTAAAGATCAAATATCATCAAAATTCAACACTTAAAACAATATCTAGACATTTGAGAATTTTAATAAAGGAGGTGTACAATGAGTTTTGGAATTTCCTCTCTAAGAGCAATTGATATCAAACTACCAAAAATTATATCTTCAATGGATAAGAAGAGTGTGGAAGAAAACCATGAATAATGGCTCTTCAACTATGGAAAAATGGATTTGATAAGAATCATTGTAAGCAATTGGTTTCAATTATATCAATTTTTACTTGTATTATTTTTTTCTATTTTTTCTATTTACTCTAACAAAAAGTCTATTTCCATTTATGTTTCTCAAATATCATCAAGGTTTCATATTTCACAAAGTTTGAAACAATACTTCATCCAATTCATTGAGAACCTACAAGTAGATCCTTTGTTTGATACAATGCATATTGGAAAGAATGCCACCTAATGTTTATGGGAAATTATAGATGGGAGGAATAAAAAGGACAAAATTGATCAAGTTATTAGTGACATGATTTAGAAATCCAATGTAATGCAAAATTTGACTCGTTGTTATAGAAATGGAAAACCAACTAATCTTCCATGGTTATTAACAAAGCAAGGGAGTGATGTTGTAAATATATTATAAGGAAGATTAAATTTCCCATTGTATTTTCTTCAAACATAAATAATATATTAACAAAAATATATGATTTTGGTGGTGAAAAGACTCACAATTGGAATACCTTTATTAAGGTATTGGTTTTTCTAATATTTATCATATTATGATATGTACATTATTTCTTATCAATAGCCATTTTTTTCTGATGAAAATTAGATGATACATATTATTTTTCTTGTTTTAGTATGTTCTACCTCCTACACTTCCAAACAAGGTTGACAATAGCATAGAGCAAGTTGTATATGATCTTGGAAAGTACACTAGGTAAGTAAAAAGTTATAATTGAAATGTTGCTTGTAAAACTCATTGATATTGGGTTTACATGAATTGTATAATTTTATGTTTACATGTGATTTATTTGCACAATATTAGATGGTTCTTATCTAAATAAATACATATATAATATATCTATAATTGGAAGAGTGATCCCTTGTGTAATTTGTGAAATGAAGTATATACCTCGTTGTTTCAATGCGCAATAATATTACCTCATACACCTAGTTAAGGAGATTGAAATATGTCGACTCATACACAGAAGGTCAATTTGGTTAGTGAAGAGGTACTTGAAGGAATTGAAGGATTTCGTTAGATAAATATGATGTTTGGAGGGATCAACGGTCGAATTATATATGGTATATCAATCCACTATGTATTTTAGTGAGTATTTACCCCAAATAGTGGGTGATATTAGTTTGTCTCTTCTTTGAAATGTCAATTACACCAACAAATTTGAAGGGGATTTGTTGTTGGGGAAAGGTAGATGGAGAAAAGTGAAAGGAATATTTTGAGATTTTATTGTAATTAATTAAAATTTTCTAACATAATTATTTAAGCTCGATTGGTGTACTAAATATTTTCCTTTTTCTTCATATATGTAGTGAAAAGTGGGATGCAATGCATTTATATATTGCAAATGATCTTGAATGGATGAAGATATGGATATAGTGATGCAATTAAGTTTACCATAACTTATCATGGAGTGGGGTAGATGAGTTAATTAAAATAGTTTCTTTGGATAGTGATACAAATATGACACATAAGGAAATTGATTCAATGTATGGTGCAAAAGATAGAAACTTAAGAATTTACGAGTAATTTTTAGATTTAATTCCTATGATTGTGTTGTTTTTATGTCCCTCAAATTATATTACACATATAGTTATGAATTTATAACATATCAAGAATGTAGGTGAAACATCACGAACCTATGTGGTGCAATGGTAGAAAATATCACACCAAAAAATTGGATGATAAGAAGAAAACATGTGACAATGGGATAGCTGCAATTTTTCGGGTTACTAATATTTCCCACATGGGTTACAAATATTTGATAAAATTTGGTTTGAGGTACTATGGCTATTTAGAAGATACATTGTTTATATATACTTTAAATCCTTATAAGTGGTTCCTTTAAGGTTAGGTGGTACAAATTATTTCTACAATGTGATAGAAGGATTACTATTGATCATGATAATGGATTTACCATGATTAATACTATTAGGTATGGAATGAATCCGAAGCCCTATTTATTTCCAAGTCAATGCAAGTAATTATTTTATTTGTAGATACCAAGTATATTAGGTTAGTCATTTGTTGTTAGATTTTATCCAAGAGGAATACATGTAAATTATATTTGACCTAATGAACATGTTCATGAAGAATATGCAGAAGATAAAGAAGAAATATTGTTGGATGAAGAGGATAACAGACTTGACCATCCAACTATTGGATCACATGATCCTATGCTTCATCTTGATCATGATAATTATATTTATCATGAATTTGTGCTATACATCCTAGATGTTGATATGGATATTCTTTTCAATGATTCTAAAGAGTTGGATACAAATTTTTATCTTGAAGAGTCATATTTTGAATTGGATGAAGTTCAGGATAAACTTGATATGGATATGTAATAAATATTATTTAATAAAGTGACAAAGTAATCTAAATTGAGTACTCTTATAGTTCTCCCTTCTTTTCATTTGATCACCATTTGAGCTCCTTCTTGATTTAGGTCTTAATGGTGAATTGCTTATCACTACACATAATGTGACTTGCATATTCTTGATTTGAATAAGAGTGAGGGTATTTATATGTTGACTTAAATTTCTTGAGAATTTAAAGTGTATGAGAGTTAATTTCCACTCTTATATTAATATAACTAGTAAGTTTGTAATGGTTCCATTAATCTCATTTTTATATAAGTGCAAAATTATCTTTTAAATATTATTGATGATATATCATATTCTTTTGTTAATTATTTCCCTAACTTTATATTTCAAAACAAGGGAATAATATTGTTATATGTATGGTTGATCTTATTTTATAGTATATTTCACTTCTCTATAATCATTATACAAAACTATATATAGACATTAATTTGTGGATTTGGTTTCATAGTTGACTACTGTAACATAGGTGCATTTTAATCGAAGAGAGAACTACCTTAACATTATCACATATATAATAGTTTAACACTAGTATATTTACCCTTATAATCACTAATCCCTATCACCATTATCTCTCCTAACCATTGGTCTATATATAATCAAATGTAACTATTCATCCCCTACAACCCATAACCTCTATTAATATCACCCTCAACTCCAACAATCACAAAATATTAGTACCACTATAATCATTAATCACTAAAATCCTATCACATATAACTATAAACCCTTACAAATTCTAATACCTAACACATATATCACCTTTATTACCTGAAACCATTATAATCACTATCATCATCCTTCTTTAACCATTGACACTCTTAACCTTTATAATCCCTTGTCCTAGTAACCCCAAACCCCCATCCCTTATCATATATAACATACACCACTTATAAATTCCAACAAGTTGCCTTAATAATTCTCACATATAACAACTAAACCTATTTACCCAATTCGTTTCCTTAATTACCTTTATATATAACCCCTATAATCATTGTAATTTCAATTATCCCAAGCCCATATAATATAACCTTCAACCACTAATATATAGACAATAACATATATAACCTTAGACCTATATAAGTATGTTGTCACCCCTAATACCTATGAAGTTAAAAACCTCATGTCTTAAATATCATAAATATCATAACTCTTAACCCTTATAATCATAACATCTAACCCTTATAAATTAAATTACAACCATGCATTGGCCTTATAACCATTTATGATCATTAACACATATAACCCCTAATAAATATAAATTGGCCTTAATATCATACACTTGTAACCAATTTTAACACTAACCCTAAACCATATAACCTCTACAACATCCTCTATAACCATTAATTCACTACCTCTTATAACCCCTTACCCCCTAAACCATTTAACCTTAAAACCATGTATCATGTAGTGCTCCTTCTTTACCAGGAGGCACTAAATCCATATTTTCCTAAGATTTTGATGTGATCTGGATCAGTTAGAGTCTATTGAATAAAATAGATAATTTTACAGCATCTACATATATATTTTTATTTGCACAATCTAGGAGTTAGTACAATTCGATAACATAAACATGCATAAAACTTAAATTTCCATTAATTTTAGCTAGTCTTTTAAACACTTAAATATGGCATCAAATTAGAAAATAACAATAGAAAATATAACATAATTGAATGCCTGGATCCGGTAGGTTGTAGTAGATCCCTTAGTTTGATGCAGATATGAAGGTTTCCTTCAGCTTCCTGTCCAATCCCCTCTGTGACAAAAATGGATAAGCCACCCTACCGACTAGCTCTTATCGTGCTGGCCCTAAGAAACCAATGGGTTTCCTAGCCTGCAAGCCCACATACCAATAATGCCAAGAGAAACTTCCTTTCCTTTCTAAGAATTTATCCATCCTTGAGTTAACCCCCTCCTAAATATTTTTCTTTCGTCTTTTGTTACATTACTCCATCTACTCTCCTCTTGTAAACTCCCTAAAATAATCATCTTCCCAAACCCCTCAAATTATTGTCTATATACCATTTTCCACCTTTCTCCACCCCCCCCCCCCCCTTTATTCCACCACCTTTCCCCCAAACATTCATTTGATGTCTTGTTTTACAATCTAATTCATAATAAAATATTATTTATTTTGTACTTATTTCTCGAGCAGTTCAATGATATTAAGTCTAGTTAAGTTTCATTTAAGGATGGAACGTACATCATTTAAGTATTCTCTAACTCTCCAATTTAGGACCCTCATGAGATGGTGGATCCATTATTATCCATATCCTTCATTTAATATGTTGAATATAATAATAATTAAATAGTTATCATGTTGACTCTTCATAATTTGAAGTGGCGGTTTGATTAATTTACTAAATCTAAATTTGGATTCTTGTTTGACATGGAAATAATTCTATATTTATTTTAATGAATCATATATTGACTTACACAGTACATTCAATAAACTAACAATATGTTTACAAGGTTTTCGATCAATCGCTTTTATAATATTAACCTAGTAATTGGACATTTCGACAGATCCGTTTATGAATTTTGTAATGGAAAAATTATTTAGTTTAATGGTAACATAATAATAATAATAATAATAATTGATAGTAAATAATAATATCAACATTTATTTGTTTAATTTCTAAGTACCCTAGCACTAATATAGTTCACTTTTCTAAATAATCAAGGTACATTTAATGGTTGTAATAATCACGATTAATAGTTAAACAATACAACTTTCCAAAGTTAATGTTTATCAATGATACTTCATATTGATGACACTTCTCTTAATTGCTTATTATAATGTTTACATACAATTAACGAATAACTTAATTGACTTATTCTTACACATATCCAACAACCAAACACCCATTATTTGAATTTGATCAATGCATAACTATCATATTTGTCTACTACAACTTATACAATTATTCAACATGTTACGTCTTTGTATATTGATACTAGCGTACATGTACAAAGTGTGCATGTGTGGCCAACATATGCACAAGTCATAAATGTACTATAAGAAAACATCATCTCTCATAGGAATACCTGCTAATTAATAATAATATCCATTCATGCAAGTAGAACACACATAAATATAACATAATTATTTTAGCATCCCCAACTATTTTAACAATTAACCCTTTAAGATTTCATATCATTATCTTTATGTTTACATTAGTTTAATAAATCAAGTACAAGAAAGGGTACCTACTACCACTAACTCCAGATCAGGGAATACCCACCCTCAATAGTACTAACTAACATATCCTCCCATCCTAACATACATTTGTGTCCTCCCTTTCCTTCCTCTACTAATACAAAAGCGGATGCTAGCTATACTGACTTGACTACATAGAACCTGAGAGTGGTAGTGTCGACTAGCTAGTGGACCTAGCCTCTCCTAGCAGGCATCTGACTATCGTCATCACAACAAATTGGGGAGTGTGTCTTATCACAACTGTCCCACGACCCCGGGTATCATAGTGACATAGGGTGGGAAATACATCCATCCCTCTCAACATACAAGGTCTATTCCCTATCAAAACCATATTGTGTTTCTATCGAGATTATTGGAATGTGTCATTGTATCATCACTTTGGTAATTAAGGCTCTCTGCAAAATATGTACTACACCATGCTTCACATCAAGTATCCAACTATTACGTAGCCCCCTGTGCCTTGTATATATATTAGTACTTTTCAAACATACATTCATAACAATATCTAGATTTAATCAACAGCTGGTCCATATTATCAATATCATTTCCTTTCATCACATAAAATCAATATATAAATCACATCATGTGTTGGTATTCACATACCACATTTCATAAGGACAACAATAAAACATACATCATCATTATGAAATAAAGGAATCTCATGATAACTACAACATAATAACTGCATAAGAATAATAGCGTCATGAGAATGATAACATCATAACCTCATAATCATAGTATAATCATAAGCATAGTAAGATCATAAACTTACTAGCAACAAATAATCAAGTCTAACATGTCAAAATATAGTTTACTCAGTCTATCTAATTCCAATAGATAATAAACAAAATAAAGTGCCGTATGTATGACAGTTAACATGCCTAGTCAAAATATGGGATGATACATACACCCACCCTTCGAGAAACTTCGTCCTGAATTTATGGTCAAAATAGTGAGGGAAAATAGCGATGCATAGTCTCTACATGCTCCCTAGGTAGAATATCCTAGGCTAAATTTTTCCCACTAGATATTTGTGTGGTCCGTAGGTGGGTGCTATTTATGTTTTATACACTATAACATATGACATCCTTAAGGCTTACCAATTGTAATACCTGTCAAGGTTCATTATGTATTGATAGGGTGTAATCCTTAATGGTTAAATTACTTAAATAAATTATACATTCATCTGTATTGCGATTCATAAATAAACTCATTTATAACCAATTTCCATATACTCTGCACCTAAGGCATCATTCAATTACAATTATTTTAGTAGTGGGTTCTACCCATACACTCGTTATTTTGTTCAACCCTTATGAGTTTATGTTATTACCTAGGGTCATTTAGTATATTAGTTACGACTACCCTCATCCCAACTTGAGGACACCTTACTAGTCCTTATTCCATTTTATTTATTTATTTCCATCATTCACTGTATAAATCATAGTTTACAAATTAAATTTTAACACATAGATCAAGCCCATTATTAAGACTAACTAAATTTTCCAATACTACAATAAAATCATGCACACTACAAATCGTGCATTAATTTTCATATTTATTTAATCTATTTTCAACATTTTCTTATTAATGAGCTACATGCCATTTGACAACAATTTAAGAACTCGAACCCACCAGTTTTGCAATACCCCACTCGTTTTCCAATTTTTAGTTGATACAAGGTCAATTTATTCTAGATAACAACCCCCTCATGCTCAGTATGAGTTTCAACCTATCATGATTATATACATACAATTGTATGATTTTACAACCCTAAAATTTTACGATTTTACTCATTTTATTTTATTTACTCTTTAATATTATTATCTACTTTATTTGCCACATTCCTTGCTCATTAACTTATTGATATATCATATGTTATTATACCTTCCCTAATGGGGATGATAGAAGGCCTAAACCTATTCATGTTACTTCATTACTATGTTCCTTTCTTTATTTAACTATACACTACTTACTAGCAATCTATTAGTTTACCCATAATTATAATATTACTAACTTCTTTCCTTCACCGATTTGTTTACTTTTCTCCGATAACCTTGTCCACCTATATGAGAATAGTTATATATTATACCTTTGATACCACTCACATCTCTCATGCATTAATGCATGTTATCCCATTCATAATCATTACATGTTATTCGTTGATACAATCCACTTCATAAGTGTTCATCATGCCTTACTCCTCACCATCTATACTTAAGCTCATCACCCCTTCGCGTAGTATTTTACTTTACATATGAATCCCCTACAAGTTTACAATGGAATCCTTCACCAAATGCATTTTATTAATTTATGCATTTTCCATTACCTACCCAAATGCACATTTCTTAATTATTACTTCATTTAATAATACCTTATCCTATGCCCTTTACTCATTTTTATACCTGCATTGTAATTGGTTGATTTTGACTTTGGTTGACTTTGGCCTATTTTTATGCATGTTTAAAAAATTAAAATATGTTTTGTAAAGTATAACTTAGGGATTTGAATTTATTTTTTTTTATTTTGTTAAAAAAACTATTTTGTCAACAGTTAATTGGCCAATAAAGAATGATGTCAGCCTTGGAGTTTGGTATCTGGTTTTCACTTGACACATGGTTACTATGACATCAGCAGATGACAAGTGGTTTTCACTTGACACATGGCTACTATGACATCAGCCGATGACAAGTGGCAACTATGACATCATATCGTACTGGACAAGTTAATGGAGGCTAAAAGATTTGAACCTTGAGCGTGACGCGCCTCTAGGTTGGTTCAGAAGGATTCCCGGCTGGTGCATTAATGTTGAACCCCAAAATCCACATTCCCGGCCGGTTATATTCCATCATCAAACAGTAGAAAGTACCGTCCAAGAAAACAGATTCATTCATTACCCTCAACTCGTTTGGAAGTTGTCGCTCGATTCGCCAGGACTTGGTACAGGATTCGTAGATTTCGACTGCTGATTCTCGACCTTCACCTTCGGGAAGCACTCTATGGCCTACTACCACCACGTTGTAGCTGTTTTCACTGCCACTTTCAACAATAAGTTTCGAGGTATTGATGTTCTTTATAAATCGCATGCGTGGAAGTTCGATGTGCGTTCGGCTGAAAGGATTGTATACGTATAGAGGACAATGGCCAGAAGGAGAAGGCCTTAAAGGTTTGTTTACCCCTGTGTGTAGCTTTTGTAGCAACAACAGGCCCGCCGCCGATCCACGGTGAAAGTAGCGATAGCCTGTTAGTCCCTTGCATATGGACAAGCAGGGCTTCCAAGTCTTTGTGTAGAAGCAATAAGCCATGCATGGAGTTGCAGAGAAGCTATTGCACAGAAGCAGCCATGGCTCCCTGTTGGCAGGCCTCTTCACCCATATATCACTTATGAATTTGTTAGAAAGTAGGGCGTTTGATTCTTTACTTACGCAGCGAAATGTATAAACGCTTTCCATAGGCAGCAAAGCCAATATCTCCACTTGTATATCCTCCCGCAAGTCATTCCACGACCTCTCAATTAAATCTGAGCGCTCTCCGCGACCCGCTATTTCCATTAATGGTTGTTTCGCAGCGCTGAAGTTGCCCCTTTTCCCTTTCTTCGACTTCCCTTTCTTCGACTTCGAAGTTTTTATAATGGAGACTATTCGGAGAAACCCAACCAAACATTTATAGTGCAGTGTACTGTTAGGTAGTAGTTACATGCAAGACAGACAACTAGGGAAGATATAGTTTATAAAAATATAACTCCAACTTCAAATCTAGATTCTATACAAGATGCTGCAATACCAACCTCAAATCCAGATTCTATGCCGCTACAGATCCAGAGAGCTCGCGGGGTAGTCAGGTTACACGACGATTATCACATGAACAATGATAATAAGCAGATTCATAATTGGGAATCGAGGAGATAGCCTGAACTATACAGAGCCAATACGCCTTAAGCTCCAAAGCAATAAGAGTTTCAGGCTCTCAATAGGCTTAAATAGTGTGTGAATCAAGTCCATCGAAACATTTTGTTACAAATGTTAATAGCCTGAACTATAAAGAGCCAGTTTACAACATTACGATGCAAAATCTCAGTGAAGGTGAAAAAGATGATGCAGAGAATTTGGCGCAGAAAGTCGATGCGGTTTTTAAATCAAAATCAGAATGAGATGATCAGATGTACTGTTATGTCAATCAATTTCCACGGGAGAACGAAAGAGAAGAAACAAATCAAATGCCAGTTAACGACTCTGTTGAGGATCTTCATCAGCCTTGGAAGCGACATTGTAGTGTAAATGTATGTAGAGTATAATTTTGAAATTGATAGCTTTTTTACTTGGGTGTTGGAAAACAAATTAGGTCAGTCATTTGAATCTTTATATGTAACGGATCGTGTATAACCTCTTAGAATACATCCGATACACTTCAGTTTCAATTTTGAATCATTTAGAAAATCTGTAAATGGTTTAATTCGCAACGCTCTTTCATTTCCATTCAAGTAACGTTTGTTCTCATGTTATTTGAGTATGCACAGAAACCATTAATGGCCGATCGGGCGAAGGTAAATGCCGTGCCAGCCGTGGAGAGCAGCTGTTTAATGGTGGCGTCCAATATAGAACCGACATTGTCTTCAAGTGTTGCAGGTACATTATGTAACACCAATGGAAAACCTCGTTCCCGAAGAGGCTCCGCCACGGATCCTCAAAGTCTCTATGCACGGGTATATAAAACTCTACTAGCGACTATAGACGTTAGGCATTCTGAATGTAATGCAATATATTCATGTTCGTCGCTCTGTGTTTAGTAAATCTGATGTATTATATATAATAACATATGTGCAGCAACGGAGAGAGAGAATCAACGAGCGTTTGAAAGTATTGCAGAATCTTATTCCCAATGGAACCAAGGTATTTAAGAACGACGAGGCTTCGATTAGGCTCTGTAGATTAATTATATTTTCATATTTGATTTAAGTCTTGGCTTCTCGATATTTAAGGTGAAACAACAAGCTGTTTATGCTATCTGTTTTGCAGGTTGACATTAGTACGATGCTTGAGGAAGCTCTCCACTACGTTAAATTCTTACAGCTTCAAATTAAGGTGAGGTGCTACGGGTTATTTTTTTTCATAAAATGTTGTTGGTTGGTTTTCAGGATTTCAAAAACTAAAATGAAAAAACAAAATTGGCTGAATTATTCAGTTTTCACATGTTTTCAATTTGTTTTGTTTCGTTTGGGAACAATTTTATGATAAAATTGGTTAATGCAGATTCTTAGCTCGGATGACCACTGGAAGCAAGGGCCGATTAATGCCTTTCACGCTGTCAATGCTGCATGCCAGTATTCTAGATCCATGAAAACTGGTATCTAAACCCAGCGTGGGAAGGATAGACAAAGCCATATGGAATTGTAGTTATTTTCCAACTTCATAGTTTAATTTGGAATCGGAATTGGAAAATCCAACGCAGAATAGCATAGTATGGCGTGCAATTTTCCCATGCAAAGCGTGGGATATAATATATGGTAGTTATTCCCTGTGACGATTGGTTTTGGAAATTTTAAAAGAGAATTGACTTATTCATAATCTCGGCTTCCTTTTCACCATGAATTGACCGTTTTCATATAATTAAACAGAAGCAATGGAACATGTCCACACAAAATTGCTTGGTCACATAATTATAATTAATTCTATCTTATTTAAGGTATTAAGTTTACATAGGTGAATATTTAGCAAAATTAAAACCCTTTTTATTAGCATCGTTGTGAATTTTTAACAAATTTAAAACCTTTTTTTTGAAATTATATCTTCGTATAGCTGGCTTTCGAACATTAAATTTTATAATCATATTACGGAAAATAATAACAAAACTAAAAACTTTTTTAACTTAAATAAAAATATTATATTATTAATTAAACTTTTAAAATTCATTTAATCCAACCATTTGTTATTTATCTTGTATGCATCCCATTCAAACTATAGATATTCAAAGTCAACTAAACTTCACTTATCTAATAAAACCATTTATTAAATCATGTCCATATATGTTTAAACAAAAAAAACTCATTTTTTTAATACCATTTGTCATTTTCATGTGAACATTAAAGAAAAAGTATTGAAACAAAAGTTCGAAACAATTTAGATGAGCGAGCAACTTAGGTGCCATAAAAATTGCATAATATCAAGATGACCTTATACCATTAAGAAAAGTTTGTTCTTTTTATATCATTTTGCATTTAAATCAACTTAGGTGGCATAATATCAAGACAAGTGAAATAGCAGCGAGGCTGCTTATACCTGCCTCTTAGAAATATTTTATTTTAATATTGTATATAGTTTAAAGCTAAAAGTTGAAGAAATTATGAAACATTCAAACTTGCAAAATGTATTACTTGTTGCCATGGTACTTATATTTCTATGTGAGATTACTTGTTGTTTATAGGTTGTTGCATTACTCATTACTTCTTGTAACTGTCACTGTTTATATTTCTATGTGTATATCAATTAATTAGTTATTAAGTAAGTCCTTGAAATTAAAGATCCAAGAGGAGGAAGGTTGATGTTTGCTGGATCGATTGGAGAAGTTCTCAAGAGAGCATTCCAACCTGTTGCTAAAGCTATGCACAGGATAGCTGCTACCACTGCAATAGTGGGATTTGCCATCGGAGAAAGAGAGGGTAAAATGGGGAACGCAAAGTCCACATAAGAGGGTTAACTCATGGAGCTTGCCAAACCGAAAATGAAAAACCGAAATTCGTCTGAATTCTATGACATAGACCTTGGCCGGATGGTACCTAGTGGAGAGAGGCACACTGCATGACACACACATGGCAATGCACATTAGCTAAGTGTGCAACGTAGGTGCAATAATTTAATGATTAATTGCATTGCATGACACATGTGGAAGGGCGTGTTATCTAAGTGTGCAACTTAGCTGCAAAACTTGGTGTTAATTGTTGTGATTTGACAAAAGCGATGGTATAACATGAGTTTCAATGTATTTGGTGGAAAAGCAGTGCAGTGAAGCACATAAACATGAAAAGCTTGATGGATCCAGCATTTAGTGTTCCCATGGCGTTAGTCTTCTAAAACTGCAAGTCCAGACAATGAAGATAGTTTCTTAAACATAGCTATGCCGTGAATGATGCATTCAAAATCCCAATATGCCCCGCATGCAACGGAAAGGATAAATGCAACGGATAAATGCAGACGGGTAAGGATAAATGCAACGATGATGCAGGCGGGTAAGGATAAATGCGTTGCTATATGTTGCATTCTAAATGCAGGATCTCC
>LPNX010135492.1:0-43444 GCA_001517045.1 Pseudotsuga menziesii | reverse complement strand
CCGTCAACAATTCACCTGCACTTATATCAACAATACACTTATATCAACAATGCACTTATATCAACAACCAATCAACCAAGCCAACACAGTTGGGTTTATCAAGCCATCAACAATAACACATGCACTTATATCAACAACCATTCAACCAATCCAACACAGTTGGGTTAATCAGGCCATCAACAATAACACATGTGCTTATATCAACAACCAATCAGCCAAGCCAACGCAGTTGGGTTTATCAAGCCATCAACAATAACACATGCACTTATATCAACAATAAACGACCATTTCCAGGTCCAGGACCTACTATGGATCCCCAGGCCTATAATAGACCAACATCTCCTTCCAGTACATCTTTATGCCGACTGGGAAGGAAACTTTATCATTACCATTTCCAGGTTTCATTTCCAGCAGTGAGCTCTAATTCCACTACCCCATACAACATAAGAAACCACCCCCTTCTCTTCTCTCCAGTCCCTTGCAAATGTCTCCTTCTCTGTGCTCTTCAGTAGGAGGTAGGATGAGCCCAAGCCATAGTCCATTTAGTGTGCAACACCAGACTGCATCTGTTTAGCCTGACAACACATGCAATATAAGCAACTCATCAGCATTATTGTTCTAAAACTGGAATCACATTTCATATCATTCACTATCAAGTATTGAGACACCAAAAGTGCGTCCACCCCATAGGGTGTAATCAATATTGAAAACCCTTTCATGATCCGACTTCGGGAAAGTGTGAACCCTTTTCCGATGTGTGCCATGTAGGCCCTATTCATACTCAAGCAATCTGCCATAATGGAAATAAAATCAAAACATGTTTTCCATATTGAATTTAACAACTAACATGCATATTCTTAGCTAGGGTCAGAGAACACTTATCCATTTGCCGAGGAAGTATTCCTTTGTTAAGGAGGAATGGGGGCTCCCTTCTCTGAGTTGACAGTCCCTTGGTTTTCCATCCCAATTCCTCTTTACATTTCGTATCCACACATGTCTTACTGACATAACCTATACGATCTCACTCATATTTCTTACCAAACATGTAGCGCAGATGAGACATTTCCAAAATGTCCAATGGAGTTTCACCCGAAACCCATTTCCAAGATAAGGGAAAACCTTCCCATAGAGTTTGGCTCCTACAGGCCATCATACATGATCTTCATGCAGTGTGCACCCTTGGCACATTCATCAAATAACCAAATAGTCAGTTATTATTTGATAATACAATCCAAATTTGATTGTTCCATAACCAAGAAATGACATTAGTAATTAAATTCAATAGGAATTTGCAACTCTATCTACTACAGCATTGATTTTCTTGGCAATGAGGTGATCCTCATTTGTTGGTCTCTTGTAAGTAGCAGCACTATGCCCATTATACTTTTATGCTTACTGGCATAACATGAACATCCGCTTACAACATGTCCTCCTGACACAGTTCTATGCAATCCAACAATGATTAGTAGTTGTCAGTAACTTCTCAATTCTGAAATTTAAAAGCCCAAATTGACAACTCATTCTGCATACAAACTATTTTTATAGCCATGAGACTCTTCTCATGAGGTTTGGCTCTTTCAAGGGATAGATTCTGGCCTTTTTCATGGTCTTACCCACATTGCCACGCCCCAAACAATATACCTAAACCCTGAATTCACTTCAATCATCCAAACACTCAGTAAGTCTAGATGCATATAACTTTTTCATTGCTACAACAATCACTGATGCATTTTTCAGAATTTATAAAATTCAAACACTTCCAGTTGTTAGCATGTCAATATTACCAAAACTCATTAATTTCGTGAATCATTATTGTACTTTAATTGACAAGGTATGGTCTCCTCATTTATGCAATTTAAGGGTTTAGATACTTCTTACTTCACAACCGTATCATTTGTACCACCTTGCTCTTCCATAGAGCATTTCTGATAGCCTATTGATCATGACTACCCTCTTCATGCACTTACTATCTTGCATTCACATCAGCTCTTGAAATGGTTCCATAATTGTCATCAATTCATCATTTCAGCCATTAGTTGTTCATAATGACACATGCACTATCTTTATGCATTCATGCATTGCATCACAACATTTGCACCTGTATTCATGTATGCATATCTACAACATTTTCTCATACTTTTCATATGCATCCATTCAATGCATAGCTACAAGATTTATAAAATCTTTTAATGCATACCCACTCAATGCTACCTTGCATTGATTTAGGAATACCATGCATTCAAACATACCATGCATGGCCCAACCATGACCACTTCATATACGATGCATGACTATAATCAAGATCATCAGTGCTTACTTTCCTTGGGCTACTAAGCTCATAACAACATAATACATGCATGACACATTTCTGTATGAATGCAATATAAAGTTCAAATACCCACATGGTATGAGACCTCTTGCTTTTACCACTTCATGCAATTGTCATAATTAAACTCTTACCTTCATGGGTCCTACTTACACCCTTGACATTACCAGTTTGGTTGGTCCTTTGCAGGAGATTGCAGAATTTTCCCACCAACTTTTGATTCCGGGCTTGTTGCCTCATCCCTTTCTTCGTAGGGTTGCTGGTCACATTCATCGGCATTAGTAACATATTCAACCATGTCCATGTTGTCATTGGTTTTCCCTCTAATTCCAACACCAATGCAATAATTACCATTAGTGGTTCATTATACATATATAATTCTCACTACTCTTACCAACATGTAATATCCTATGCATGCAAGGCATATCTTCATACATTTCATGTATGAAACTTATAAATGTAATTATAATTAGCAAGACATGGTTTAAGAAATTTTCCCTTTTCAAATCCCTCATCTTTGTATGGAACTCCTCTTCCACACAACAGTTGGTTTGTCCATACTGACAACCACTAGTACTTTGCAGCACCTCATTCGAACTCTGGGGATTCCCCCTTGTTCCTTGTTGGATAAGCTTGCCAACGCCTATCCACATGCTTCATTCTGACCTCGGGTGTGAAAAGCACACAACCGTATTTTGGTCTGAATTGCCAACTTCAACCACCTAGAATTCTTCTTCCTTTTCAGCCCTGGAACTGCTGAAAATCCAATGAGAAATTATTTACTACACACTAGCTGAGATTCGCTGGAAATTTCACTGGAAAAACCCAAAATTCTCCTTTGTCAAAATTGGTTCTCATCCCAACTAATTTTTCGACGATTCAGATCCTTAGTGGACTAATCTTCTGACACTTCGGTGACCCATACGACTAAATTCTCTAATGCTCATCGGGGGCCCTATCAGCTATAAGTTTCCACTGCGTCAGTAGTTCCCTCAACTATATTTCTTAGATGTAAGATTTTTGGATGGCATCGACGATGCTAATGACTGTTCATTGGGTCCATAATCATCTAACCTTCTAGAGTTTTGACGACCAGATCCACTAACTTTCTCCGTGGCTCATCAGCGCTCAAGACCACTAGATCCTCCCAACACATCGGTGGACCCATCAACTAAATTCTTCTGCCATGTCGGCAGTCCTAACCACTAATCCTTTCAAACGTGTTTCATCAGCAGCGTGATCCTTTAATCTTCTTCACCGTATCGGTGATCCCATCTTCTATTTTCCTCCGATGTGTTGGCGGCTCAAACAACAAACTTTTTCTACTGCATCAGTGACCCAAACCTCTAAATTTCGTTGATAATTCCATCACTTAGAAATTTCAAAAAATTTCCTTCTGTGCATCGGCTCGTCAAACAGCTAAGTTTCTCCAATTCCTTTAACACTTTAGCCAACTTCTTCTTTTCCCGCCACTGCCATTGCAGCTACTTCGTTGCCTATTTTCGGTCACCGTTGTGGCTACATCATCGTCTATTTTATACCACCGTTGTGACTGCTCCATCAACTATTTGTCACCGATCCCAGTAGCTAACCCTCACCGACACTATAGCTTTGTCTTCAACTGTTTTCTGCCAACGTATTGGCTCACACTTCCTTTAATAGCTAAAGTCTTCTGATGTTCTCTACACTTAGAAAAATTTTCGAAGAACCTTCTTTCTTCGTTCATCGGCGCATCGACCGCTCCATCCGCTAACTCTCACCAGTGTATCAGTTGTTCGAACAACTAAGATTCGTCGATGTTTCAGCGATCTTCTGAAGATTTCTACTTTCGACGCTCTCATCTTCTATCTCCCACCGACGTCGATGGCCTTTATCGGGTGTCCTTTCAACTAAGCGATCTGGCGGTCTTCGACTGAACGGATCCGTCACCTCAATGCCTCCATCTTCTTTCTTCTATCGACGGCCAAAAACTTCTGAACTTTGCCAAGTCCCGAAATTTTCAACACTTAGAAAATTTTCCTTCGGGCTCTGCGTCGGCTGTGTGATCAACTAATTTCCTCCGATGTACCAGCTCCATTTTCCTCTAATTTTCGCCACTGTGGCTCCCTTTCGGCGAGCTTTCCCTTTTCTTCTGCCGCCGTTGCAACTCATTAATGGATAACACAGTCGACACTGTATCTTTCTCTTCACTAATAGTCACCGATCCATCATCAAACCTTCGTCAACGATCTCAAAAGAAGAGTATGTCGACTCTCCTTTCCACTAATCCTTGCCAACATTTCAGCGTCTTCAACATCTTCCTTCCTTCGGTTCCATCGGAAACCCTTCCGCCTAAATGCGCTGACGTTGCGACGATCGTGAGCTGATGGATTCTGATGAATTTCATACATTTCGCTGTCCGCCAGTGGCTCGTATCGGAGCGCCTTCCAACTAAAACTTCCGCTGCGTCGGAGGTGCATCTAACTAAGTTTTCCGACAGCCAACAGCTTGAATACTTAGAAAAATTTTGAACTTTTATTCCATGGTTCTCGTCGGGTGGCCTTCTGCTTAGGTGATTCGATGCATCGGTGGGACTTCAGACTAAGTCCTCGGATGATCCGATGATCCCAATACTTAGAGAAATTTTCCAAATTCTTTGGTCATGTACATACTTCTTCTGATTTCTGCTAGGTAGAAGGAAACCTGCTTCTACTAGCTGACCTTTCATGGCCCATTCAGGCCCATGCTGCAACCTTTGCTCTGATACCATACTGTAACATCCCTGACCCTCCGACTGAAGAAGAGGATGCTACTAAACCATCAAACAGACCGAGCAACTAGCCCCATGAACATGAACATACATAAAATGCTTAAAACATCAAAAATACTAAGATGCATAATCATATATATATTCAGTGGAAGCAAAACAACATTCATTCATACACATGTTCATCATAGTTCATTAATAGTAAACATAATTGCAGGCAAGAAATAGACAAGGATACTTATCTAATAAAGAACTTGTCCTGCAACCAGCTACGTCGCTGCAACGTTCCACCCAACCATAGGCTAGTTTGCTCATCAATATCTCAGCAACACTACCACCCCCGAGTTGGGCATGATTCCCCAAGGAATAAGGGACTAAGCAAGTTTACACATAGCCAAGGTACACAAATCAGGCAAGCCCACGCAGTAGGGCTTATCAGGATATCAAGGAGCTGGGAGAAGCTAAATGCTAAGCTGGTGAGCTCATGGAAGAGCTAAGGATTCCTACACCAGAGTTATTCTGACCTCTAAGACACCCACACACACCCGACACCAAGAATCAGTCCCTTCTCTGCTTCACAGTCCCTTAGGCCTTGAATTCCCTTGCCACTGCTCTTCCAAGGTTGTGGAGAAGAAATCCAGCCATCTAACTCTATCTGTGTGGCTCCCAAACCCAGGTTTCTCAAGCATACCCAGCCTTCCACACAGTCCGAAGACCAACCACTGCATGCATGCGACAAAACCAACAATTACAGCTTTGACAGGGGAAAACAGTCCTTGAGTTATTCTTGGCCCTATCGTGGCCAAAACAACACAATTGTAACCTACAACAGCTTCGAAGCATGGAGGAAAACACAACCAACACCACATAGGTGCTCATAGCAGCCAGCGATCAGGGAAGACAACAGCCATGATTCAACGATCAAGTAACAGGACATTACACCGTCCAGACACAGCCAACAAACGTGGGAAAATAACGGTCCCTTCTCAACAATGAAGCCACGACAAATTACATAGTCGGTAATGGGAAAAAGGGGAACGATCCCCTGCATGAACAGGAGGAAGAAACTATCCTCGGATTGGAAATTGGTGTGAGAGAAGGAAGAACAAACCCCCCACATAGAAATATGATTCCTTTTTATCTCCCTCTGTGTGAGGATAATGAACAACAAAAAACGATAGATAGTTTTCCCAAACGATGTGTGAAGGGGAGTAGACTAAAGAGAGTGGGAGAGTGGCAACATTTTCTGTTGGTTTCCTTTCCCCCACATGAATGGAACGACCCAGCTAGAGGAGGGTGCATCTGGATAGGCCTACTACCCACCACTACTTAACAAATAACTACCCTCAACTAACAGTAGTTTAGTGGCTGACACATGGATTTTCCCCAATGGCTCTCATGGGTTAGACAATCCCCCCCCTTAACCTTAGGAAATCATGCCCTTTTCATTTAATGTTGCACCATCGTAGCTGGCAGTAGGTTTATTTTAATGAATGTGCATATTTACATGATGCAAAACTATTATGTGCCGGATAGCACGATATACCATCGGCAACTATCCCAATTGCCGAAACATAACACAACCAAATCGATGGCGAGGCTTTTTCCTTTAGCTCCTCACCATGATTAATTACAATAAATACATCATGTACCTTTAATGCAAACAGGGTCAAAACCTGGGTGTTACAGCTAGACTTGGCATTTGCCAATTTCAAAGGGTGAGTTTTCCTGAGTGAAATGTGCTCAGAAACACTGAGAACTCTGGCCCCAACTTCGAAAGTATAGACAAGATCAATTGATCTTCCTTCTTCTCAATCCCACATTGTTTTAACTGCAATACAAGTGATTTGAACTTGGTGAAGAATTCTTGGATTGTGTCATAGTGCGTTGGGCTCAAGCTTATCAACTCATTCTCAAGCCGGTGACCACGTAGCTCATCAGTTTTGTCAAATAGAGACTCAAGCTTCTCCCAAACCTCCTTTGGTGATGTCAAACTGTCAAAGTGGAACAACAACTCTATTGAGATGCTCAAACACAGTAGACCATATGCTTCATCCAATTTGTTAAAATACTTGGCTTTTTCTACAACAAAATTTGGTTCCACTTCAGTTCCCATAGTAACTCTGGAAAGCCCCTTGGCTCTCAATTGAATCACCATCTCTGCCTTGCATTCAAAGAAGTTGAAATGTGTTAGCATGATGTGGGTAGCCTCCATTACTTCCTGCGCTGATGGTGGTGAAATTTATAACTGGGTTACACTCAGTAATTCGATTTTATCTCGAATTCACTAACAAAGCAACTCAAATCCACTAAGAATTTGGTCCGCAACTCAAAAATCTCCAACCACCTCTGATACCATGTGAGAAATTCAAACCAGAAAGTGAGTAATTCAAACCAAAATGTGAGTAATTCGAACCACAGGATAATATAGGAGCATTAGTGAGGTTCACAAATCAAATTTGGGTGCAAGATTCAGCAAAATCCATCAAATTACAGTTAAATTACACACAATGATAGTTGGAAACAAGATAATTTTGGATTGTCTAGCTATAAAATTGTTATTAATAGGTTTATAAATACATCATAAGAGTTTCAAATGGATTTGGAACCCAATTTTTAGCTAAAATCCCAAAATTTCCAAATTGGCATCAAAGCCCCCCTAGGTGGGCCAATCTCGTCCCAAATATCTCCAAATAGCCACGAATTGCTGAAGTGGCATGGATGATGTGTTTTGGTTCAATTATTACACCTTGTAAAGCATGGGTGTGGAAAAATGGATGGTTTAGACTCTCAATGCAATATTAATTGCACCCAATCAAGCCAAATTTGGGCAAAATCCCACTCTAGCACCCCAAGTCAACTTGCATGTCCATATTCAATGAATGGGAGTGCACCAGCAATGATGGTTGTGCATATGTGGCTGTATGACTAGGCTGGAGTACCCATGTGGTTCATTTAACCTCAAATTGACATGGAATATGTCCACCTAAGCACCCCTAGTCCACCTCATAGTGTATTAAAGCTTAAAAAAGCAATAAAATTGACTAACTAGTGTAACTAAGGTACTAATGATGGATTACTGTTCTAACATGGTATGTTTCTGCACTTTTACATTTGCATGGTACTTGCATTAGGTTTTCTTAGTTTATTAGTAATCAATATTTCATATAGGAATGGTTTCATTGTCATTTGAAGGAAAAAATATGCATCTCATGTAGTGGCATACCCTGTTTTCTGATTTAAAGACAACATTACACTTGGCATTGTTTGTTAGGTTTGCATATTTACTTTCACTGTTGATTCATAACATCATTGGTTGCAGGGTCATTTCCTTTGAGTAATCATATCCCCTAAAATCAATGCTTAATTTAAAATGAACTACACATTTTTCTTTGATATGGTACATCAACAAGCTTAGGTTTTAGAGTCTTGGAATAGTTTTTTGTGAGTAAATTTCTCCAATACTACTAAAAAAACAAGTAGGTATTTGTCCAGGTGAGAGAGTGAAAACCTTGGTATAATTAGTGTTTTAGGAGGCTCCTCTTACACAGGAGTTAAGCACGAGGCACCGTACATGTTTGTGGTTGGGATAGCCCATGACCACTCTTTGTGCAACGCTAGAGATATTTCCATGATCTTATTCATATATGGGGGATTTTGAGGTACCCTTTGGTGATTTTGAGCTTCGGGCTTTGTTACCCTTCCCATATGATAGATCCCTCCTTTGACTGTCTGCCTAAGTATTGGTTATATTGGGGTTACCTTAGTTGCCTTACCTAGGTATCGTAGGGGGTACTTGTATAGGTTATTTTGTGAGTGTCCTAGCCAAGTAGGGGTCAGAAAGCACAGTCTCTTTACACGTTGAAGATGAGTGACACTATAATTGGTTACATGCCTCCTCTTGTAGTGTATGGGAGTCTCAAGCCTCTCCCAGGTGAGACATACTAGTTGCATTCGGGAGCTCACTTATCCTCCCCTTGGATTGCTTCCATTTTTTATTAGATTCTATTAGGAGTGTGCTCTATGTGCATTAGAATTCTTTTAGGGTTAGTAATTAGTTTGAGTCTTTTTATTGTTGTGGATTCATTGTGGATCCAGGAGTGGAATTTCTCCATTCTCGACGTTTAGCAGGTCTTTTTCCTTCTACATCTCCTCCTCCTTCGCGGAAGAGAGCCAGAAAGTCCAGGTGGACTCATACTCACTTTGATTCACACACATATATTACTATGAGTCATACATATGAGATCTTGGAGCCCCCTCTTTCCCCACCTCCTAGATAGGGGATTGTTCTAGATAGTGTATATGGGACTCCAAAAGAGACTAATCCTTTTGAGTTTGGTGCATCATTTAATGTACTATCCTAGTTTTCAAACTATGTAAACGTAGATCGTCGATATTCTTCACATAGGTCAAGCGGTGAGACTCATCCGGTATCCTCTAGCTCTAGCCCATTTACATTTGGCATGCCAGACATTTCAGAGGCCATTCTGTCATTTAATGTCGGATTTGGTGTTGACCTTGGTGCTACGGCTGGGGTCACTTCCATTCCTTTCCATGTGAATAGGTTTGGTAGTAGTCATATTGCACCTTCCACTCCTGTTGTGGGAGGCTCGTCATACCCATTACCTAGGCCTAATACTAGTGTCCCTGTTCGTGCAGATGGCCCTAGACATGTGAACATTGGAAGCAAAATTTATATTCCATCTGATGCTCCATCATCCACTGCACCTGTTCCTTCAAATGTGTTTTTAATATCACATCCTCCCCATAGCTCACATGGTCCTTCAGGCCGGAGTACTACTTCTATCCATGTTGTTCCCTCATCTTCCCAAAACTTATTATCACAAGGATACATGCCTCCTTACATGTTAGCAGGTTATGTACCACCTTATGTACCACCTTATGTGTCCAGGGGTCAATCTGCTTATCAGTCCTACATTTATGGCTATGTAGCACCCTAGTCTCAAGGTATTCCGAATTATAACATTTCCATGTACCCTTTTATGGGTCAAGCGGGAGGAGTTTATTATCCTACTAGCCAAGGCCATGGTATTTACAACAACCAAACTTACATGAATTGGTCTTATTAGGGGGCATGGAACCACATGGTACAACCTAGGATCCCTTTTCTAGCTACGCTAAACTTTCCTGATTTATCGAGATTGACCAATGATTTGGTATCTCATGATCTGACATGGCCGGTTGTTCCCTCTAAGCTTCCTTTGTACATTCCAAAATTCATAGGTAAGAGTGGTTAGGACCTTGGTGAGCCCGTTATGACTTTCATCCTATGGTGCTCTTTGAATTCGTTGAACCATGATTCCATTCGTTTATGACTATTTCAAAACACCCTCATGAGTCCTGCAGTGAAATGGTATATAAATTTGTCGAGGGGCACATATCAGATATTCAATGACCTAGCCATTACCTTTCTGAACCACTTTCAGCTACCTGTGCATTACAATTTCGGTACTGATCTCTTGTTGACATTTCGGTGGGATAAAGCCACACATATTTCTGACCATATTCAAGAATGGCATAGACAAAAGTGGTTTATTAAGGCTCGCATTCCACTAGAGTTTCTTTTGGAATGGTTCCTCAAGTTGTTATTTCCATATATATCGAGGGATGTTTCCACATGTAGAGTTATGAACGAGGAACGAGCTATCTTTCGAGCTCAACAATTAGACTTGATTATGCTCAATCTAGGCTCTTATATGAGATTATTCTAAATGCACCATGGTCCAATTTCGATCCTAAGTTCAAACCTAGGTCACATGCTGATGCCATTGTTGGCTCTGTGAGTACTAAACCTGCATACTTGGTTACAAATCAAATGAATAATTTGTCTATTAACCATCCTGCATTGGGGCAAGCTTTGTCTTTGTCTCATCCCACCCAATTAGTGGATGTACATTCTGTGCAATTGTTGAACTAGAAGGGTAGCCAATAGCCCGGAAGGAACAAGAAAAAGGGAAGAAATAATCATAAGGGTGGGAATAGGAATGAAAATAATAATGATGACAAGAACGATAACAATGTTGGGGGGGAAAAGAATTCTAAACGTAAGGTCAAGTTCCCTTGCAAGCTTTGCATAGAAGATCACCTCACTCACTTGTGCCCTCATATGGAATATGCCTCAAAATCCATCGCACAAATCCTAGCTTTGTTGATGGATCCTTTACCGCACAATCATAATATGAATTTGAGGACCATGGAATCCAGAAGTACTTCTAGTGGGAATCAAAACCCGCCAAACACCAAAAGTGTCCATAGGTGCATCAACATGATGTCCACTGAGAATGTTGTGACACAAGATAAAGATTATGGTTCATTGCAACCTGTCCTAGGAAAATAACCTGCTCCTCCCGAGGTCCCTTTGCATATCAACAAGCATGTCGACAATCCTGAAGTTTCACCTCGCATTCCTAAAGTGTTCGAGGCACAATCCTAATGCCTGAGCTGCCCAACACTATTTCATTATCAAGGATTTGGGCCAGACTCCTTGTGCGATGTATGCCTTAGAAGTCCTTCAAAATTGCCCTTCGCAGAGGAAAGCTTTGTTGTCTTCCCTTGGGGTGGTTGATTCACATCCTTCCTCAATGATTGAATTTGAAACCCATGAATTCCAGCCTCATTTTCCTTACCATGTGGCTTTCCTCATCCACGTGGAGTGTATGAACACCACCATTAAACACATAGTGATTGATGAAGGCATTGTTGCTTCTGTGATGTCTTTAGCCTATTGGAAGCACTTAGGTTCTCCTACATTGTCAAGATCCAGAACCATGTTGACTGCTTTTGATGGAGATCTTTTCGGTCGCATGGGACACTTCCTTATCTTGAGGTCCAATTGGGAGGGAAAACCGTGTCAATCGAGGTCGAGGTGGTTTATGCACCCCTTGATTATAATATTCTACTAGGTTGTAACTGGATTTACAACATGAAAGTGGTTGCATCGCTCTCTTCTGAGTTGTTTGTTTCCCTTTTGAAGGGAGGATAGTCACAGTCACACAAAAATATTTTGATAATTTTGGTACGAAAGCATCATCGAGAGCTACTATCCCGGTCATAGATAATTCTCAGCCGACAACTGAGAATGTTGGGGTGGAAATGTATCCATCATTGATGGGAACTTTCAATATTTCTGCACCAATTATTACAATAGGTTCAAGCCTTGGTGGTTAATCGTCATTATTGAGTTCTATTCCATTTCACATTTCGCATTTGGAAGAACATTGGATTCTCCCTTCTCCGAGCACTTCAAATGAATATCCTAGACCTGCCAAGATGGACATGTTGTTATCTACATCAACGATTGCATATCAAGCCACTCTTGGTCCCATTGTAGATGCTAGTCCTTCCTCTTCACAGACGGAGGAGGAGGACCCATATGCACTTCCTGCCTGGGTGGCCACTTATTCACATTCTCATGATTGCTTTGATGATACTTTTCCTTCGTATGAATCTATCCTTGAAGCCATGAATAGTTTAGATGGGCCTTGGGAGGAGTTACACCATCTCTCTTACTTTCTCCTGGAGCTTGAACATATTGAGTGTGATGACTATAGGGTGATCGTTAGCAAGAAAGTTGGTAGGCCCATGGTCCCATTAGGTGCTCCTAGCAAGTTTTTCAAAGGGAACATGGCTAATTTATCACCAACTATCCCTATCGACATTTCTTGAACTCCTGTAAAAATTGAAAATGTTTACATTGGGACGGATTGTTCCCCTGATGAAATTGAGGCATACACCAAGATTTTTAAGGAATTTTGAGATTTTTTTGCTTGTTCATATGATGAAATTCCAGGAATAGACCCTCGCATTGTTGAACATGAGATTAAGACCTATCTGGATGCTAGACCTGTTCGACAATGCTTGTGAGTGATGAATCCATGTAAGGCACCTGCTATTAAGGTAGATACAGAGAAGTTGCTTAAAGGTGGATTTATCTATCTGGTTCCCTTAACTGAATGGGTATCCAATCTCGTTCTGGTTGATAAGAAACAGGGGACTATTCGTGTATGCACTTATTTTTGAGACCTAAATAGAGCTTGTCCTAAACATAACTTTCCCACGCCATTCATAGATCATATTTTGGATGAGTGTGCAGGAAGCAAGGTGTTCTTGTTCATGGATGGCTTTTCAGGGTATAATCAGATTCAAATCAAACCTGATGATCAAATGACTTTCATTTTTCCTTGGGGTACGTTTTCATACTAGAAAATTCCCTTTAGCCTTAAAAACGTTGGAGCTACTTTTCAATGGGATATAACCTTCTCTTTTCATGACCTTAAGTGGATTATTGAAGTGTATCTTGATGATTTAACTGCTCACTGTTGTTTGAGAGTGGATCATCTTGACCATTTACGATCGGTTTTCGAAAGATGCCACCAATATCAAATCCGGTTAAATACACAAAAGTGCATCTTTTGTGTGAAACTAGTTCGCTTACTATGGTTTATTGTTTCTAAGGAGAGCATTAGGGTCGACCCTCTTAAGGTTGAGAAATACTTTGATTGTCTCCCCTGCACACTATTAGACATCTTCATAGTTTGCAAGGGATGGCTGACTTCTTCAAGAGGTTTGTTTCCAGTTTTTCCAATTTGACAAAGGGTTTCATGCACCTTTTGAAGAAAGACACACCTTTTATTTGGGATGAGTGAGCCCTGGAGCATTTCGATGCATTGAATAAATCCTTGGCATCGGCCCCTATGCTCAGTCCAACCAACTATAGCCGAGATGTCTTGTTATATGTGGTCACGTCTCAAGAGACGTTTGGTATGGTTTTGGTTCAAGAAGATGAGGAACTCCAAGGGCACGTTATCTATTATCTTAGTCAAAACCTTATTGATGCAGAACTTCGTTATACTCATGTCCAGAAGCTAGCCTTATCTATTGTCCATGTGGTTCAACAATTGAGACATTACATACTCCTTCGCTAGACTTTGGTTGTGGCTCACATCAATCCATTTCAGTTCATCCTCACTAGACAGATGATAGGGGGAAAATAAAATAAATGGATTGTGATTTTGAAAGAATTCGATTTCGAGTTTGTTGCGACAAAGTCAAGGAAATCATTGATTTTTGCAAAGCTCATATTAGATTTTACTAGTTTGGATGAAGTCGAGGTTCATGAATACTCTTTCATGGATGAGCATATTTTTCTCATTTTGACTATGGAACCATGGTATGGGGATATTATCGTCTATTTGAAAACTTTGAAGTTTCCTCCTCACCTCTCACGGGATGAGCATCGACAGTTATGTCATATAGCTAAGAATTACCTCATTATTTGTGACACTTTGTATTGTCATAGGGTTGATTCCATTTTGCATCGATGTTTGACTCATGAGGAGGTTGAGGTTGTGCTGAATGATTTCCATAGAGAGGAATGGGTGGTCATTTATATGGGCTTGCTACAACCCAAAATATTTTGAGAGAGGGTTATTTTTGGCCATCCATCTTCAAGGATTATGTCAATGCAGTCAAACGGTGCCACCCTTTCTAGGTGTTTGCACAGAATATGTGCTCGCATCCTGCCCTATTACATCCGATTATCATTGTAGGAAATCCTTTCACTACAAAGAAGCTATTCCATTCCAGTGAATGTACAAGGACTCATGTTTTCTCTGCAAGGATGCAGAGATCACACAGAGATCAAGAGGGAGCCCACACAAATCAATAAATGATAAGTATTTTATATTTTAATTGTTTTATGATGTTATAAATCATAGCTAAAGGTTTTTAAATATGCTTCATGACTGTCACATAGAGATATGTATTCTTGGACTTTGGAATTTTGTTCAACATATACATTATTGTTTGTATTTTATTAGCATATTGTCTATCTCGGTCCATATTATGTGATATAATATAAGAATGATATAAGGCTTATGTAGTACTGATGTATACTTATATAGGGATGATATAAAGATGAAGATTTCTTTCCTTCATAAAATATGAAATTTTGAACTGATATAGGAATTATATAGGGTTTTAAAACATCACATAAGATATGAATGGGGTTATGTCAAAACATTGGTTTAGTCTATGTACATAACTATGTGAACGATTGCCGGTATATTGAAAGTTTTCATGTGATTACATTTCTTGGTTACGTAATGTTATTAATCATTTGAATAATTTTTCTTGTATGGAAAATCATATACCTTGACCTATAAGAAGAGAATGACATGGAGTCATTCGGATGGATGGTCCTGAAAGAAAGAAAATTGGGAGGTTCCTATGTTTCTTAGGAAGAAGACATAGTAGAAGCCCTAGTTCTATTCAGAGAAATGTAAAGACTTTTGAATGTAACGTATTTATCTTAATTATATTCATATATGTGTTAGATAAGTCTCCGTGATGGAGGACTCAAATTTAAGATTCTCACGTCCTAGATTTTGAGAGGGAGAAGCTAGATTTGCTAGCTCCTGGAAAAACCAATGGAACTGGTTAAATTAACCTCCTTCTATGTAGAAACCATGTATGGTACTCACATTCAGAAGGAATCTATATGTACTAATTTTGGATGATTCTTAAGTTTAGAGTTGTAATAGTATTTAGATAAAGATTTTCTTCTGATTGAGGAAAATGTTCAGTAGAGTTCTTGAAAGGATTCAAGAACATTAGACTATAAGTCCATGACCACACACATGAAGTTAAATTTGATTCTTATTCATATTTTTAGAATCTCATAGATGTTATATATACCTATACATGTCCCAAGATAAGTTATATTCTTTACATTTAGTACATAGACATGTACAAAAAATAATGTATTGTGTTACATACTTGGTACAGGTGTATGTGGATTCATACATGTCTTGGTCAGTGAAAGTAACTTTCATGGACATATGAATTCTGACAAGTTCAATGATTGAGAAAGATCACATCAAATATGTTTCTCAGATAGAGCACATTGTAAAGCAATAAAACTTTACAAAGTTCCTAGTTAGTTATATTTGAGAAATGGTGCAGAAAGGAGTTGTGTAACTCCTATACATATCCATGGATGAGCATAATTGCAAGCATTTTTACTAAGTCTCTATCCAAAACAATCTTGGCATAGTATAAAAGACAGCTCTAGTTGAAGAGGGAGTATTGGTGTATCTTCACATGCAACATTATTTAAAAGTCCACAAACTAGTTAGTCATGGTACATGACTTAGGAAATCAAGGGTTGTCATACCTTGTGGAGAGAATCCATATGAGAAAAAACATGATCAAAGTCTTGGATACTATTGGATACACTCTAGAAGAGTTATAGTCTAAACTATTATAGAGTAGTTAAACCTCTTGGATAGATATCCATACAGTTGGCTATGTGGGGTATTGTGATATGAAATCACTATAAAAGTGATCATACATATAAGAACATCACTGAGAATGGAAATATCACTAAGAACTTATTCAAATGGTAGAAGATTCTTGAAGTAAAAAAATGTTGAAGATTGAAATAAAAAATAAGACTTTCTTTCTGCATGATATTACACATTTAATGTGTTTAATGTGATGGATATGAAATCCATAGTTCCTATTTTAGAGAAACTACATTTTGGATAGGATCTAGATGATGCTAATATGAATAAGTAGTCTGTTGGTATTTCAATGTACTTAGCAGTCCTGTTGTATTTTTTATGCTTGCAGATAAGCATATGTTTGAGTACCTTTGAGTTATATTAGAATAAGTTTTGTATTGTATTTTGTACATAGTAGACCTATTATATAACTTGGAAATAGCTAAGTGAATTGTGGCTAGTACTACAAAAGCTAAGTGTATTGCAGCTAGTACTACATAAGCAAGGTGTATGTCAGACAGTACTATAGAAGCAGAAGGTGTTTTGTGGATAATACTACCTACTGAGGAGTAGTGTAGCTTGGGATGCTACCTACTACGGTGAAATACTTGAGACTATAGGTATTAGGTGTTAATATTCAAGCTTTCTAAAAAACCA
Organism: Pseudotsuga menziesii; assembly: GCA_001517045.1. Lineage (NCBI taxonomy): Eukaryota > Viridiplantae > Streptophyta > Pinopsida > Pinales > Pinaceae > Pseudotsuga > Pseudotsuga menziesii. The sequence continues at coordinate 26,412 of LPNX010135492.1, read as the reverse complement.
TATGTGTTATGATATAATACATTGAGATGAAGTCTTACTTCATCAAAGTCATGGTCATGTAAAACAAAATTTTAGTACATAGCTATTGATGAGCATATTGCAAATTTGTGAATAAACCACTGTAAAAAATGAAGTGGAGATGCTTTCGAGATAATCTTGGTATGTAGGAAATTCCTAGTAAAGCAAAGAATGTCTCCCACGCTAAGAGGGAGTGTTGATTACACAAAATCAAGAGTCATTCTCCATACTTGTGAGTAATATCAAGTCGAACTCATGATTCATATCAATTCCTATGTATCCTCATATGATTGAGGTGGCTATGTTGTATTGTAAATCTTGTGAGTAATATCAAGTCGAGTCTTGTGAGTAATATCAAAAGTAGACTTGTGAGTAATATCAAGTCAAGTATTATCATAGAAGGTACCCTATGAGAATGGATCTCCAATTGTGGAGATGATATTGTGTTGTGTCAAGATTGAATTCTTGTGTTGTATCAAGACTATGGAACTCCATTTGTTGAGGTGGCTTTACTATGTGATAGATTTCTAGTCCTGGTGACTCAATGCTATAAGTCTCCTTTAGGGATTAGCTACCCTTAGAGTGAATTACTTTAGAATATGAATATATGGCCTAGGGTAATATATATAATTATCAGTATTTATGGAAAATTTCTTCTAAGTATGATAAGGATAAATAATACCCATATGGACCATGCGTTAATTATTTAATGATAATGAGATAAAGCATAGAGAGAGAGAATTCGAATTTCCCATGCAAATGTCTGAGTGAACTCGGGTTATAAAGATTTAGTAAAATATGAATTCATCAATCAATGCCTCAATCAATGCCTCAGTCAAAGCATCAGTTGAACTATTAATGAATGCAATTAGTTAAGTAAATAAGAGCTTAATGTTAATCAATCGACGTGAATCAATTAACTAAAGAGATCCATGCAAAAATTAATAATAGAAATTGTGCATGGATGGCACTAAGAGTGAAGCATTGATGACACTTAAGTTAGAATGTTAACTAAGTGATCAACAATCAATTAAATATTGCGTTCAATTCACATTCAATTTAAGTTAGTTAAACATTTAGTTCAAGTAAAGTTAACATTCTTTCCAAGTTAGTTAACATTAAGTTCAAGTAAGTTAACATTCAATTCCATTTGAGTTAACATTGAGTTCAAGTAATTTAACATTGAGTTCAAGTCAGTTAACAGTCATGTTCAAGTTAGTTCACTTTCAATTGAAGACAATGAACATTCAGTTAAAGCTAATTGAGGAAATGATGGACGCTAATGTTTGTATGAAGGGATTTCTAGTTAGCTCCTCCTTATGAATGCAATATGTGGTTCTCTCTATGTGTTTACTGAGCCTCCTATGCGCTACCTTATGCATGCTAGGGTTTTTGTCTTGTTATTAATATGTTATGTGTATGGAAATTTCAATATAGTTGCATACAGTTGTTTTTGCAGGGTTGCATTGGATCTCTCTTCTCTACTGTTGGGGTGATATCTCTTATCGGGAAATCTACTTATGTGTTGTAAATAATTCTCTGAAAATATATCTATCATACTCAAATAATTTCTAGGTTTTTCATCATCTGTGTTTGGAGGGTTTTCCTAGGGTATATCTTGTCTCTCATGGTTGATTGATTTATGTGGCTGATATATTTATGAGATTCACACGTGGCTGATATATTCATATGTGGCTAATTTATGAGATACACATGTGATGGTTCATGAAATTGATTAATAAATGTTTTAAAGTTCAAACTTATTTTATTTTGTTCAAAACATCAACAAGCTTATGATTCTCACATATTGATAGCGAGAGGGAGAAGCTAGATTCACTAGCTCCTAATGAACCAATAAAATTGGTTGATGTACATCCTGTCAAAATGAGATATGCATGGGTATCATATTTAGAAGGAAGAAGATCATTGTATTCAAGAATATTGTTATGATTCCATAAGGAATTACCAAGCCCAAAATGTATCCTAAATAAGAAAAAAATAGAGAGAGATAAGCAAAAATGAGCGATAAAAAGAGAATATTATGGTATTTTTGTGCTAACGTTTGATGACAGAGTCATATTGGGGCACTCTTGGTACCGTTGGAAAGGTATCGGTGTGGGCTACAACGTTTTTGTTTTGATATTTGCAGGATTCCTCAAGGTTTGTCTGAGGCATGCATTTTTGTAAATATGGGCATGAGGAATCTCAAAAAGAATCTTTGAGAAGATGCTTTCTAAAAATCATATTTGAAAAGATGCTTTTCGAGATTCCTCATGCCCATATTTACAAAAATGCATGCCCTAGAAAAACTGTGAGAAATCTCACAAAGCTCAAAACACAAAAGTTGTAGCCCATGATGAGACCTTTCCAATGGTACCAAGAGTTCCCAAATACAACTATGGGATCAAACTTTATCACAAAAATACCATAATATTCTTTTTTTCTCTCTCATTTTTGCTTATCTCTCTCTACCTTTTGCTTATTTACGATACATTTTTTTTTTGGTTAAGTGCCCTGTGCTTTGTTGGGATAAATTTTGGTCTGAGAAACCATGATCCAGGGACATCTAAGCCATCAAAATCACCTGGGGATTGCACCCATCCTAGCCGCACCAACCCTTAGCATCATTGGATTTAAATGTCGCCTTCCAAGAGCTGCGGGTTTTGATCCTGGTCCACCAAGCAAACGAAACCCCTCTCGACCGTTTTCTCTACCAGAATTTGACCATATTTAGGATACATTATAGAAGAGGGTAGAATGTTATGTCTTGTGATTATAGGTGTGACAGAAAACAAGATAATATTTTTCTCATTTTAGGAAAATACTCAGTAAAGTTCTTGAATAAATTCAAGTGTAAGTCGATGGCCACACATATGAAGATGATTATGATTCTTAATTCATATTTGGGGGATCTCAAATGCAGTTGAGATGTACCTAATTAGCACCATGCTAGTTATATTCTTTGCATTCAATATACAGACATGTTAAACAAAGAATGTGTTTAACTACCTACTTGGTACAAGTGTATATGGACTCGGATATGTCTCAGACAGTGAAATAAATTTTCAAGGATACATGGACTCTTACTAGTGCAATGATCGAGAAAATATCACTTCATAGATGTTTCTCCAGATAGATCATGTTGTAAATAAGTAAATATTTTATAGGTTTCTATTCATCTATATCTGAGACATGGTACATATCCACAGATGGGCACAATTTCTAGCATTCTTACTTAGCTTGATTAGTACAAAAAGACTCCTCTAGTTGAAAAGGGAGTATTGATGTTCTTTCATAATCCATGAATAAGATAAATTCCCTACTAGTTAGTCATGGTACATGACTCAAACATCTAGGGGTTGCAGTATCTCTTGTGGAGAGAATCCACTTGAATAGAGACATAGTCAAGGTCTTAGAGACTATCATATACTCGAGAAGATTTATAGTCAAGACTGTCTGAGAGTAGTCAAACCTCTTGGAGAGGTTAGATATCCATAGAGTTAGATAAGTGAGGTACTGTGGTATAAAGGATATGAAATCACTGTGAAAGTGATCAGGCCTTGGAGAACATCATAGGGAATGGAAAGCTCACAGAGAACTGATATTTTCTTTCTGCACGATATACACTTTTTTTTGTGCTGTAAAAGTTTGACATGATGGATTGAAAATACATAGTTTCTAGTTTAGGGAAACTACATCCTGGATCAAATCTAGATGATGTTATTATGAATAAGTAGCTTATTGGCCTCTTAATGTACTTAGTAGACCTACTGTATTTTATGCTTACTACTAAGCATATGTTTGTGTACCTTTGAGGTACATTAGAATAGGTTCTTTATTGTAATTGATACATGGTATACCTATTATATAACTTGGTATTAGCTATGTAAATTACGATTAGTACTATAGAAGCTAAGTGTATTGTGGCTAGTAATATAGAAACAAGGTGTTTATAAGATAATACTACATAAGAAAAGTGTACTATGGATAGTAATACATGTAAAGGAGTAGTGTAGCTTGGGAAGCTACCCACTAGGGTGAAACACTTGAGCCTACAATTATTAGGCATTATAATCAATATTTTCAAAAGCTCGATGTTTCATGTTAAGTTGAAACACATTAATATGAAGCATAAATTCATAGAAGACATGGTCCATAAAGGTAAGAATTCAATACATTGATATTGGAGAGCATATTACAAGAACATAGATGTGTTAACAAATCCTCTGTATGTAACAAAGTATGGGTACTTATGAGAAAAGCTAAGTATGGTAGAAAATGTTTGGTATGGAAAAAATGACTATTATGGTATTATAGAAATTGTAGCTCTTATACCATGTAGAAATATAGCCTTGATGCAAAGAAGAAGCACATGAGTTATATATTGCTACAGGATAATTCTCACAAGCATGCACAAGGAAAATAGAGAGAAGATAGAGAGACTAAAGAATATTAGTGTGTATCCTTCCATTGATTAATGATGAACAAAAGTGTACATAAATAGTACATCCCTCATAGATAAATTCAATTTGCATATGATAAACTTCATCTAGCTCAGAAAGCATACTTACTAAATATGATAAACCCCCATAGGTGGCTAAAGAAACTTCCTAATCAGTCAAGGACCTTGCGAATTAGATAAACCATGAGTGAGTTGTCATGGATGATGGAAAAACATGCTAATACTAGAATCTGGAGAGAAAATCATGGAGGATGCATTTGTAACAAAAGATGGTAGTTTCCTAGTTGTCTAGCTTTATCTTATCGACTAAAAAGCAGGATAAAAGGGGTATAAAGACATAATATCCATGAAGGAACAATTACTAATTCTATCAGTCAATAAAGTTGGTAGGATCTAACCATAATCAAGATAAAGGAGCTCATGGGGTATATATGGAAAGTGTTGACCAAGTGGTGAAAGTGGATGCCAACTATCTAGGCTAGTAGGTAGGAAATTAATCAGAAATAATTAAATATTGTTATCCTAAGTATGAAGTGGATTTATAATACCCCAACACCCCCCTTTAAGTCTGAATTTATGACAATATGTTTGAAATAATCAGATACATATAGGTAAATATATGTGTATATAGGGACCAAAAACAAGACTATGGTCACCCTTTACAATTATTCATGTCTGGAAAAGTTGAGGAAAGAGGCAAACCACATGGGGAAAATCCTCCCTCGAGGAAGGACAAGGCACAAAATTTGAAACAAGTCTTTATATTCACTTGAATGAGCTGACTGAACTTCTTATGATGAAATACTTGATTAATAAATTTGTAGACTCCATGATCATGCGCTAAGTGTAGAATTTGCAAGAAAGAAGAGGAGAGACTCCTTGTATCTCATCATCTAATGAAGTAAGAGAATTTTCTGAATGCTTCTTGCTACTAACAAACTCTGATATGCAAATACAATCTAAAAAGGAAAATATATATGTGCATAATCATTCCCAAAGAGTACAAAAATTAATATAATCAATTACATAATCAGTTCCTTGTATAGTTGCAAAATGGTGATGTGGATCACATATCTTTCTTCCAATATGATGTAGAACCTTCCCAAATATGATATGAGGCTGAAAAGAATCTGATATATCAGAAATATTATCATATGGAACAACAAAGACCAAATTTTTAGTGTCTCGATGAGGATATAGGGATAGAATAGAAAAAGGATGAGCAACTAGGGAAAACTGATGAGTGTAAAAATTCAAATGATGAATGGAGTGGATGTCAGTACATGATACCGTGAATTTTTTTTTTTGATTTCCTTATATATCAAAAATACAAAAATAAAATAATTCAAAATACATTTGGGATCTTACCTATATGACCGTATGTGGCCCCTAGTGTTAGTGTCATGTTCGGGTCTTCGTGGAAGTCGATCACTACATAGGGATAGTCATCCACGTCAACGATTTGTCACTACCACTAGTGGTAGAAGTCTGGTGGGAAAGGACTAGGTGTCCTACCCCCCCCTAACCAACACATCACCTCTGCACAATGGGTTTTGGGCTAGATCTCGTAGACTATGAGGAGCGACCTCAACTCTATGGATGAGGCATGATACCCTCTCGAAGAAGAAAGTGCTCAGTATGATGGAAAACCCAAAGTTCTTTATCCTACCTAGATTCCAGTCTATTAGTTATTGTTTCATAGTGCTTAGCAATGATGTGCTCTAGTCATATACTATATGTCTCATTCACTCTACCGAGTAGAACATGAGAGGCTTGGAATCCTGATGAAGTGATGCCAAACTTGCTATCCTAGATAATACCGGAACTATCAACTTGAGACTTGAATTCCAAGCTTCTCTATGTCTAGAAGGAAATTCACAGATATATACTCCTCAATAGTGAGTCCTCCACCCACTCCATGAGCTCGTAGATTTAATACCTCACATCAACGGGATAGTCTTGTCATGAAGTATATATCCTCTATTTATAGTATCAATGGCATACCATCTAGTTGAAAAGCCTTTGTGTCTGGGTCCTAATAATCCAAAAACATCTGAAGAAGTCTTGGTTGGGCCCTCAAAACCACAAGCTTCCAAAACGTGTACAATACACGCCTTTTTAAGGATTGTTGAGAATTTATATATCAATGGAATTCCCTATCAACATCCTCATGCTCACATTCTCTCCATTCCAAAACCATACAGCCAAGAAACATTAAATTTTTATGATATTTTTCCATAAAATTGGGCATTCTTGTCCCTATACGCAAGTTATCTTGTTGACAATAGTGTATGTATGTGGGAAGGATTTTCTTTAATTGCGTACATCAGGCCCTATACGTGACCCGATAGTCTGTGAACTGTGCGGGTTGGGATACCCATTTTTGGTTTCCTTAAGCTTAAAAATCCACCATTAAAACTAAAAAAAATGCATGGAATATACAAGGAATGATATTAGGAACTACCTTGTCCTGACGGCTATAGATTTTGTGGTCTGTAGCTCCTGAAATCGAAATTTGAAGTTCAAAGTCCAAATGGCTCCAAATGCACTAGCTTGGGTTAAAAAAAATGGTATGGTAAAGATGTCATTTTTTACTATTTATCAAATTTCTTTTTAAATTTTTACCCACTGCCTATATTTTGGACTTTTATTAACACTTTTTCAGTTGTTTGGCCTAATATTGTTGTGTAGGGATCCATTTTGGGTGCACTTTCACCAAGGCTTTGACCTGTTCGTTTCTGTGATAGGTATAACATTGAACTGGCATATAGGATAGGACCACTTTTCCATGTCAATAATGCATTATCTTATGACCATGTCACCTTAACCATAGGTACGAACCCACTTCGTGATGTTACAAAACCTTCACACTGCTACTAGAAGTGGTATAGATTTCATACTCATGGGTGCCCTAGACTGATCCTACTTTTCCATTTGGTACCCAGGCTGAGTGTCCTCCCTTAGGTATGGGATTCCCTTGTAGTTTCTTCATGTCTTTGAGAAAAAACCTCATATTCTTCCTTGAACATTATCCTATCCATCTCCCACAGGGACCCCTGTTTATATCAAGTTGTAATTGCATTTAATGCATCCACTTACCATATTGAGCTTTATGTTGGCTCTTTGCTTCAATTTTATAAGACATATAACTTAAGATTGTCTCAATTCTAGCTAAGCAAAGCTTTCCATATATCTTTTGTAGCTTTATTATCCCATACTTGAGGAGACATTCCCCCAAGTGTCCTTAACCTGCATGTGCTTCCTTGCATTGAGCATAGGTATGTTCCACTACTTGGAACTAGTTTTCTTTTCCACAACACTTTTTTCCTCCTAATTTTGTACTATAAGAAATTTTATTATATTCTCAAGCTTTCCAATATGAAAAAGACCAAAAAAAATTAAAAAAACATAAAAAGATGGATGGAAATGATATTACTTTCTATTTAGAAGTTGTCGTGTCGTGTCGCCTTCAAGCATAGCAATGTATATTCCATCCATTGGTTGGGTTATTAGTATGAATTTAGGAGTTGTACTCATTACTTTGAGTTTTCTCCATCGACTGGTTATGCTTCCAGTCCCTATGGATCCTCTGTCGATTCCTCTCGTGTCTCAGATTTGTCCCAGTTTCCATGTCGAGTCGATGCTTCCTACGAGTCTTAATCTGTCTTATGCTCTTGTTTGAAGGAAGTTTTCATCCCGAGTCGGTCATTCCTCAATTATCTTGTCTTTTCATGTCGACCATTCCCGATACAGTTATTGGTTAGTGCACATATGGTTCATCTAAGTTCTTCCAAATTATCTAGTGTTGTTGTGTACCTCATGTTGGTTGATGAGGGATGCATTAATTTCCTCCTTCCAGTAAATTCCATTACATAAACTTCATATCATTTATTCTGGAATAGGGACCTAGAGTCCATTGATTTCCTTGAGACTTGTAGTCATTAGTGGAAGGTTCTCTCACCATCGAAAGATTCAGGAATACATCAATGTCCCATGTTCGAGGGACTCTCTAAAGTGTTCGACCTCAACACATATATTCACACTTGTTTGATTGCACTTTATACCTTGATTCCCATTATCATTATCAGTGGGATATCTCGTGTCTGTTAATGGTATACATAAATGACCAGTAATCAAACGATGGTCCATCGTGTTCAACCTCGACACCTTTATTCATGTGATGGGACATGTACTAGTGGTGATTTGTGTAGAATACCTCCAGGCTTGGTAGAATTTCATATATGCTACCTCCTTGATCATTCCAGTATCTATGAGATATCAATTCTCATGACTATATTCTAGTGTACCATCAGATGTCTTCATCTAGTATGGATATCTTGTTTCACTGTATATTGTGCGCGGTGATGACCACATATGACATATGTTTTTTATGCCTATTCATCTGCATTGTACTATTATGTATCTGAGGACTAATACACTTCATATTTGTAGTCACATGAAGAGATCCATTATTGTATTGTACTGAAGAGTGGGCGCTTTTTCTGCCTGGGACTATTGTAATGTATTTTGTCCATCATGTTCCCCCTATGACCTCACACATTAGGGGGCATCTATTATAGCTAGATTTTCCATGGTTGATATATCATGTTTTGATGGCATATCCCTGTCCCTATGCAAAATACTTGTACCCCATTTTCTCAATATTACTTTGATGCTCCAAAAACCCCTTTAAAAGTCATGTTTATGTATATACGCAGGTCACCGACATACAACCTGCATGTACATGCAGTTTGGTCCACTATGACCCGTGTACATTGAGAAATATGCTTAGAAAATAAATATTTGGATTTTCCCCTTATCAAGTAACGAATAACTTGACTCGTGGCCTTCCATGTGTCGCGAAACGCTCCGATTCGACCCTTCACTTCTCATTGAAGGGTCGATTTGGAGCGTTTCCCAACACATGGAAGGACAAGAGTCAAATTATTCATTACTTAATGAGGGAAAAATAAAAATATTTATTTTTGAGCATATTTCCTGATGTACACAGGTCATAGTGGAGCAAATTGCATGTACATGCAGCATGGGGACTTCACTCAGGGAACCTCTCACATAGCATGTGCGATCGTGGGATATTAAACAATACCCTTAATTTCGAGAGATATTGACCCAAACTATTTTTGTTGAAACCCCCTCCCAATACTTAAAACCTCCTCCCCACCCCCTTTTATACCTCAATCCTTATAAACCACCCTACCCACCCCCACCTTAAACCCCTCATCCCCCCAATACCTACAATATATCGGTTCGATTTTTGATAATTTTAAAACCCACAATATGAACTAATGTGATAGGATATTGGCCAACAAGTGAATCCCCCATGACACGTAGGTTGTAAGATGGTGACACATGTATATACATAAACATGACTTTTAAAGGGGTTTCCTGGAGCATCGAAGTAATATTGATAAAATGGGGTACAAGGAGTCTACATAGGGACATGTATAGGCCATCAAAACATGATATATCAAGCATGAAAAATCCATCTATAACAAATGCCTCCTAATGTGTGAGGTCAAAGGGGGAACTTGACGGCTGAAATACATTATAATAGTCCCTGGAGTGGAGTAATGAAGACCCAGGTAGATAACTGACCACTCATCAGTACAATACAATAATGGATCTCTGCATGTGACTACAAATATGAAGTGTACCAATCCTCGAATACATAATAATACAATGGCCATGAATAGGAATAATAAACATATGTCATATGTGGTCATCGCCACATACAATATACAATGGAACAAAATATCCATACCAGATGAAGACATCTGATGGTACACATGAATATGGTCATGAGAACTTATATCTCATAGATACTAGAACGCTCAAGGAGGTAGCATATATCAAATTCCACCAAGCCCAGTGGTCTTCTACACAAATCGTCTCTGGGTGATTCCATGAAGGTGGGTAACACTTTTTGGCCAAATTTGGTAATGAAAACCTGATTTTTTACTCATGTGCTAGATAGAAGCCCTCAAAATGCATATATGCCATGTGAATGTCAACGTGCAGTAAAAAAACAAATTGTAGAATATTATGTTGGATTCCCAATGATATTTAAAAAAAATATTCTGACTTCATTTAATGTGTGAAATTTCTCATTTAATGAACTGTGTGACCTTAAAAATTGGAAGAAGTTAATAAGTGGCTCGTGTCGAAGTTGTTGTTAGGTTTTCTAAGTGTACATGTTAGAACGAATTAAAAAAAAAAACATATGAATTCCAAACCACATGCATGATACCTCAATGGACAGAGGATTCAATGATGAATCTATTGGTATAAACTCCACTCAATTATGTGCCATGAATGACAGGGTTTACACCCCTGGAAGACACATAGAAATCTTGATTTTCCTGTAAGAGGGATAATTCTCTATTATCCAGGCCCTCAATCGAGGTATGTATCTCGATCGAGGTATTCAAATACCTCGATTGAGTTTTTAACAATATCTTGATAAAGGGTTTATTAAACCCTCGATCGAGGGTTTATCAGAATCTCGATCGAGGGTTTAAGAAAACCTCAATTGAGCCTTTGTTAAACACTCGATCGAGGTGTTAAGACCTCGATCGAGCGTTTAAAAATTTCTCGATCAAGGTACACTTTTTTTTTTCCGAAAGCGCCTTGCCAAAAAGTGTAACCAAGCTCCATATATGCACCCCTCTAGTACATGTCCCATCACGTGAATAAAGGTGTCAAGGTCGAACATGATGGACCATCGTCTGATTACTGGTCATTGATGTATACCGTTAATAGACATGAGATATCGCACTGATAATGATAATGGGAATCAAGGTATAGAGTGCAATCAAACAAGTGTGAATAGATGTGTTGAGGTCGAACACTTGAGAGAGTCCCTCGATTAGGGGACATTGATGTATTCCAAAATCTATCAATGGTGAGAGAACCTACCACTGATGACTACAAGTTTCAAGGAACTCAATGGAATCTAGATCCCTATTCTAGAATAAATGATCTGAATTTGATGGAATGGAATCTGCTGGAAGGAGGGAATTAATGCATCCCCCATCAACCAACACGAGGTAGATAGTTGATGAAATTGGCATTGATGCCAACATGACTTGCAGTGGCCCACAGATCCTCTTATGTGGAGAATTCCATGAAGCCTCTTTGTTGATGAATACCTTGATGCATTATTGAATCCCTTTGTTGGTGTTGGAGCTCTTATTTAGTACGTGAATACGCCATCAAGAAGGATTCAAGTCATTTCATGACATCCTGCACAAATTGAAGAAACTATGCATGAAGTACCTTGTCAATGCAAGCAATACCCTCATAATATGATATCCCTTGTCATTTCATTTCCAATGGTAGGTGGCACATCATGTGGTTCCTTACAGTTAAAGAGATATGAATTTTTGAAGTTGGTGTACCCCACCTTTTTGGGGAAGCCGACCAAACAAAAGATATTTGTTTTTTTTTTAATTTATTTTTTTCAAACCCCAAGCAGGTCAGGCCCATTAAAAAATTGGTATGAAAATGTGTATAAATAGAGGGATCACGACCTCATTTAGGTAGTGAAAAAATATGGATAGAGTCTGAGGAAAATTTGGGTGCAGCAGAGGACTGATATTTTTAGTGGAGGATAGTTGCAACAACAGTCCTGAAATTAGCAGAGGAACAGACCTGAATTGCAACAGGAGTCATTTTTTTGGTTTTTGATTTTTTTTTTGTAGCAGCAGAGGTCTGGGAGCATACCTGAATTTTTGGACAGCATCCTAAGAGGATCCGAAGCTTGGTTTGTTTTTATTAGGGTTTCCATAGTGCACTCTTGCTTAAGACTTTGCATTCAAAACAGCATATACCAGTCCAATATAAAAGTTATCTTCACATACAAAATACCAATGATGAAGAGAGATAGTTTGCTGACTGATAAATTTAACTGAGACTTTTTCGTGGAGTATTGACTGAAGAAAACTCACAGAGTTCTGTTATAGCAGATTTTACCACACCAGGTGAATCACACTTGTATGGCCTTCCCCTGTCCCTCTACAGACTCCTTAGACCCCTTGGACCATTTTTTGTCATTTGATGTTTCCTAGAACATCCCTAAAAACATGTGAAAATTGCTATACATGGCTTTTAAACCCTTTATCATGTATATACGTGGGTTTGACCTCTAAAACCGCATACATCAGGATATGTACAAAAACCCAAATCCTTTTGGAGTTTTCCATGACATGGATCTGACTCACTTGTCTCCTGGCCTTCCATATGCCTTGAGATCACTTGGATTCAACCTTTCATTACCCCATTGAAATGCTATATAAGGAACCCTTTGGATACATTGAAGGCATAAGGGAATTGAGAGCAAAGAAACTATAGTCCATTGTTGCCAAAACTTGTGCTTGAGTCTGCATCCCTTTGTCCCTTGGAGCACTTTAGTGTTCTTCCCAAGCTCGCCTTTTGCTTGTGAGATTGCTATCAAGAGATGGAGGATTGAGGTGGTGGAGGCCCAAGTGGGGGATTCAGTTTCTCTGATTCGTAGACGTGTCGACAGAGGTTGTATTCATTGTAATCTCTGATTTTATATTAATAGAAATATCTTTTCCTGTCCAATAATGTATGTTTGAATGAATATTTTGTCCATGGATGATTTCAAATGCTTATACGTTGTTGATTATATATGCTAGAGTAGATATCACACCAATATATATAGTATGCTTGTCTTGTTTACTTATTGTTGAGGAAGTGATTCATCAATTCAAGCTGAAGTTGGAAAGCTCAATGGGGATCTACTTCAACCGTTCGGAATAAGGTATGAGTTTTGATCCTTTGGCATTATATATTTGATTTCTCTTGCATATTGGAAAGGATTGACTTATGGAGTTAAGCTATTTGTTGTGGTACCCCAAGCCATAGGAATTTCTCTCTGTAACAGAATTGGCGAATCCGCTAGGGAGTTCCTAGTAGTTGTCCTTTGGGGGTTTTCTATCGGCATTCAATTGCTCTTTTTTCTCTATTTTTGTGTCGGGTCTAGGGGCATGTTAGCCTGGTAGTGTCTGATTGGTGTGAATTTTGTCTCAGCTTGTCTATTTGCCTTTATTTTTATGCACTTTTCTTCCTGTACGCGAGTTTTGAACTCACAGTCGTGTATGTACATAGTTTTGACTGCTATATCCGCGTACACATGCGGGTTTACTGTGAACAGTCACGTATGCCCTTAGTTTGGCCTTCTTGAGGAAGGTTGATTGTTGCTGGGTGAATTTTGATGATTGCTGAGTCTCCTTATATACTGCTAGAGTCTGTATACACCTCTATTCCTGACCAGAGACGTTTTTTTTTAGGGTAAATTTTTTTTTTTTTTGAAGAATGTTCTTGACCATTGCATTTTAGATTTTTTGTTTTTGGATTAGTGCATTAGATTTATTTTACCTTGGTACTTTGCTTGAGTGCTGCATGATTGTGCTTGCAGAGTCTGGGGGTTGTAGAATCATTCTTTTTCTTTGGTATCTCATTTTTATTTCAAAAAATCCAAAAATATTTGATTATCATTGTGCATTGCATCTTGGATTTTGCATAGTACTTGCACTAGATTTGCTTTGAAGTATTAGTTAGGATTTCATATAGGAAAGCTTGCATTTATCATTTGAAGAAAATTTTTCATTTCATGTAGTAGCATACCCTGTTTTTCATGGACACAATGCATTTGCATTGATTGTTAGTTGTGCATTTTTATTCATGTTGCGTCATAACACCATTGGTTGCACGGTCATCTACCTTTTTTGAGTAAGAAAGCCAATTAAAATCAACGCTTAATTAAAATCAACTACACTATTTTATTTGATATGGTTCACCAACAAGATTAGGTTTTAGGCTCTTGGAATGGTTCATTGTGAGTAAATTCTCCAAGACCACTAAACAACAACATGTATGTGTCTATCCAGGTGAGAGTGTGAAATTCCTTGGTATAATTGGTGTTTCTCAAGATCCTTCTCTCAAAAGGGAGTTAAGCATGAGGCAGTGTGAGCGATTATTGATTGGGATGACCCCTAGTCATAACTGAGTAACATCGGAGATATTTCCAGGATTGTATTAGTATCTGGGGGCTCTTTTGGGAGTTTCAGGCTTTGCAACCCTTCCCATACAGTCAATCCCACCTCTGACTTTCCACCTGAGCATTGATTATATTGAGGTGACCTTAGTTGCCTTACCTAGGATATTGAGGGGTTACATTGCAGAGGTTATTCTGCGGGTGTCCCGGCCAGGTTGGGGTCAGACAGCACAGTCGCTTTACACGTTGAAGCTGAGGGCCACAATAATTGGTTATGTACCTTAGCTTGTTGTGTATGGGAGTATCAAGCCTCTCCTAGGTGAGACATACCTGCTTCATTCGGGAGCTCATTTATCCTACCCTTGATTTCTTGTGTTTGGCTTTAAATTTTATTGGTGTATGCTCTGTGCACATTAGCTTTCCTAGGGCTCGCGCAATTAGAGAGTCTTTTACATTTTTGAGTCATTATGGATTCGGGTGTGGCTCCTCGCCGTTCTCGTCAGTTAGTAGGACTTCCACCTTCTACATCTCCTCCTCCTTTGGGAGATAGAAATAGACAATTTAGGCATACTACTTCGCACATTGATTAACACACGATGGGAGACCATGAAGAAGGTATTCCTGAGCCACACTCTCCCATTCAAGTGGAAGATGGGGAGTTTACTCCTACCTATGATCCTTCACTTGATATGACTGAGTTAGGTCCTGTAATTTCTGAGATAGGTACTTTTCATGATAGACCTACTTACTCTAGTGTTGATCCCCCATTGACGCATAGCCGGTATGGCATGTCGAAAGGAGAGACTTATTATGAGCCCACGAGCACTAGTTATGGTAGTTATGGTATGTCTGGTATACCCACACATGATTTGGCATTTCATGTTGAGTCGAAGTTTGAGCCTAATAATACGCCTGGGGGCACTCCTATTCCTTACCATGTGGAGAGGTTTGGGAGCACAAGTCACATTGCACCTTCCATCCCAGCGGTGGAAGCTACATCACATATTCCTGCTAGGCCTAGGGTCAGTGATCCTATTAGGATACAAGATCCAAGACGAGTGACTATAGGGAACACCACATACATAGTTTCAAAGTTCCCTTTGTCCTCAGTTCCTTGTTCTTCGAATGTTGTTCCTCCACCTCATTCACATGGTCCTTCAAGCCGAAATGTTGCTATGAGTCATGTTCGTACTGCTGTTACTCGACTAGTTGTGTCTCAGGTTCAAGTATCGCCCGTTGTTTCAAGAGGTCGTGTTCATACTTCTAGAGGTCATGTTACTACTTCTGGAGCATATATTCCTACTTCTAGAGTGTATATTCCTACTTCCGGAGCGTATATTCCTACTTACGGAGTGTCTCATGGGACATCTCATGGGATGACTTACGAAACTTATTATGGGACGTAGTATGGACAGGGTTATTCACCTTATGGGTATGGGTATCAACAACCCGCTTACTCTCCTAATTATGGCTTTGTAGCCCCACATAGTCAAGGTACACCACATTATGGTGCTTCCATGCCACCCTACATGGGTCAAATGGGAGGAGGGAAATATGGTCAATGCCATGGTGGTTACGGTAATCAAACCTATGTGAATCAAAACTATCAGGGAGCGATGCACAGACCTACTCATCCCAGGCTTCCTTTCCTCGCCACGCTAAATATTTCTGACTTGTCGAGATTGATGAACGATCCTGTATATCATGACCCAACTTGGACAACTGTCCCTACTAAGCTTCCCTTGGACATACCCAAATTCAAGGGCAAACCTGGAGAGTATCCAAGCGAACATGTTACAACATTTCACCTATGGTGCTCTTCAAATTCCTTACACGAAGATTCGATCCATTTAAGGCTATTTCAATGCACCCTTATAGGGCCTGCCGTGAAATGGTATATCGAGTTACCTAGGGGGGCATTTGCTTTGTTCGATGACCTAGAGATGACTTTTCTTAACCACTTCTAGCTACTAGTGTGTTATGATTTTGGTACGGAAATCTTGTCGACAGGATAAAGCCACACTAATCTTCGACCATATCCAAGAGTGGCATAGATGAAAGACGTTGATTAAATCCTTTATATCACTGAAATTCCTCCTCGAATGGTTCCTTAAATCGTTATTTCCTTATATAGCGAAGGATGTTTCTACATCCGGAGTGCAAAATAAAGAACAAGCCATTTTTAGGGCCTAGGAACTGGATTTGATTTATGCTCAATCTGGTTTGTTATATGAGATCATTTCCAATGCTTCGCGTTCTAGTTTTGACCCCAAAGTTAAACCTGGACCACATGCCGATGACATTGTTGGTTGTGCGAGTGCTAAACCTGCGGATTCAGTTGTGAAACAGGTCAATCAATTTTCAATCAACCAATTCACTTTGGGACAAGCCATGGCTTCGCCTCAACCCACCCAATGGCAAGTGTGCTTTCGGTGCAATCGTCGGACCAAAAGGGTAACTAACAACTCGGAAGGAATAAAAAGAAGGGTAAGAACAATCATAAGGTTAGGAATAGGAATGAAAATGCTAATACTAATGACAAGAATGCCCGAAATGCTAGGGGCGACAAGCAATCTAAACGTAAGGTTAAGTTTCCTTGCAAGTTGTGTAAGGATGATCACCTCACTTACTTGTTCCCTCATATCGATGAAGCCTCGAGATTCTTAGCGCAAGGCCTAGCTGTGCTAACCAACCCTTTACCTCATAATCAAAACATGAACTCGAGGACCCATGATCAATTTGGTGATGATCAAGATCCGTCGGAGGGTAGTGGTCATGGTTGCATTAACATGGTGCGTGCTACGAAGGTTGTGACTCGTGCGAAGGACCTTGGTTCGTCACAACCCGACCCAGGAAAGGAACCTGATCCACTAGGGACTCCTTTGCATATTGAAAAACCTGTGGATAAACCAGAGGTTTCACCTCGCATTCCTAAGGGAGTCCTTAAGCATTTGGGGCACAATCCTAATGCCCGAGCCACCCAAAACTATTATGTTGTCGAGGATTTGGGCCACACTCCTTGTGCGATGTCTGCACTAGAAGTACTTCATAATTGTCCTTCGCAAAGGAATGCTTTACTTTCTGCCCTTGGTGTGAATGATGATAATTCCTCCTCTGTGATTAAATTTGAAACCGTAGGACTTCAGCCTCACTTTCCTTACTATGTGTTGCTTTTGATTCATGTATAATGTCTTAACATGATCGTCAAGCGCACTGTGATTGACGAAGGCACTATTGCTTCTGTGATGACTTTATCATGTTGGAAGGGTTTAGGTTCCCCTGAGTTGTCTAAATCTGGTACCATGTTGACCTTGTTCGATGGGGGATCGTTTAGGCCGCATGAGATCCTTCCTTCCCTTGAGGTCTATTTGGGAGGAAAGACCATTGCAATAGAGGTTGAGGTGGTTGATGCGCCCCTTGACTATAATCTCTTGCTGGGTAGGAATTGGATGTATAGTATGCAAGCCGTAGCTTCTTCACTATTTCATGTTGTATGCTTTCCATTTAATGGGAATATAGTTACGATTGATCAAACATCATTCAAGAATCCATCGGTTACCACATCTTTGGGAGCTTTGATCCCGATTGTTCAGCACTCTTAGCCAACAATTGGGAGTGTGGGTGTGGGCATGTATCCATCCCTTATGGGAAGCTTTAGTTGTCCTGCACCTGTCCTTATGATAGGGTCTAGTTTTGGTGAGGCTTCGACATCTGTGAGATCGGTGTCTTTTCACATGAGTCATATGGAAGATCCTTGGATTCTTCCCACACCGAATATTTCGAGTGAGCCCATCGTGACGGATGTGCCATTGCTTGCAGCAATGGTAGCTTATCAAGCTAATCTTGGATGTGTTGCAGAGCCTAGTCCTTCCTCTTCGTGGATGGAGGAGGAGGACCCATATGTGTTTCCTGCATGGGAAGCTTAGTCTTCTCATGTGCATGACTGACTTGACAGTGTTTTTCCTTCAGACAAAGTGATTATTGAGGCCATGTTAGGGGTTGAGCCACCTTGGGAAGAGTTGCATCATAGATCTTATTTTCTTCTCAAGCTTGATCGCTTGGAGCATGAGGACTTTAGGGAGGTTCTTAGTGAGAGCTTTGGTAGTCCCATGGTTCCATTAAGCTCTCCTGGTCCAATGGCTGATGGGAACATGGTGAATATATCTCCTACCATTCCTATCAATATCTTTCACAATCCTGGCAGGATTGAGAATGTCTATTTTGGGGTAGAATGTTCCCATGCTGAGATTCAAGAATACACCGAGCTGTTTAAAGAATTTTGTGATATCTTTGCTTGGTATTACGATGAAATGCTAGGTATAAACCCTCACATTGTTGAACATGAGATTAAAACTTATCCCAATGCTAAGCCTGTTCCACAACGCTTGCGTGCAGTGAATCCTAGGAAAGCACCCGCGAATAAGGCAGAGATAGAGAAACTGTTGAAAGATGGTTTTATCTATCCCGTTTGGGAAAGTGGGTTTCAAATCTTATTCCAGTAGATAAGAAGTAGGGAGCGATCCGTATATGCACTAATTTCCGTGACTTGAATTGTGCCTGTCCTAAAGATAATTTCCCCACACCATTTATAGATCAAATCTTGGATGAGTGTGCGAGTAGAGAGGTATTTTCTTTTATGGACGGCTTTTCTGGATACAATCAGATACAAATTAAACCTGAGGACCAACATAAGACTGCATTTATTTGTCCTTGGGGAACCTTTGCATATTGGAAAATTCCTTTTGGCCTTAAGAACGACGAAGCCACTTTTCAGCGGGCTATGACCTTGATCTTCCATGATCTCAAATTGATTATCGAAGTATTTTTGGATGACCTTGCTGCTCATTCTCGTATGAGAATGCGTCATTCCTATCATTTGAGATTAGTATTCGAAAGGTGCCGCCATTATTTGGTAAGGTTAAATCCTCACAAGTGCATCTTTTGTGTGAATTCTGGTCACTTATTAGGGTTCAGGTTGAGGCAATACTTTAGTTGTCTCCCTCGAGGAACATCAGACATCTTCAATTTTGCAAGGCATGGCAAACTTCTTACGGAGATTCATTGTCAACTTTTCCAATTTGACTAGAGGCTTTATGCGTCTATTGAAAAAGGACACCACCTTTTGTTGGGATGAGTGAGCCCAGGAGTCCTTTGATGCGCTTAAGCGAGCCCTAGCATCAGCCTCGGTGATTAGTCCCCCAGACTATAGCTGTGATTTTCTACTTTATGTGGCCGCGCCCATGGAGATGATTGGTATGGTTTTGGTTCAAGAGGACAAGGAGCTCCAAGAGCATGTCATATACTATCTGAGATGAAATCTTATTGATGTGGAGATCCGTTATTCCCATGTTGAGAAGCTTTCCTTAGCTACCGTACATGTGGTTCAACGGTTGAGACATTATATTCTCCTTCGCTAGACCTTGGTTGTAGCCCATGTCAATCCGTTTCAATTTATCCTCACTCGAAGGATGATTGGGGGAAAGTATATTAAATGGATTGTCATCTTGCAAGAATTCGACCTCGAGTTTGTTTCGGCAAAATCGAAGAAATCGTTAATTTTTGCGGAGCTTATATCGGATTTCCCAAGCGAAGCCGAGGAGATGGTTTGTGAAGATACATTTATCGATGAGCACATCTTCTTAATATCAACTTTGGACCCATGGTATGGGGATATTATTATATATTTACAAACATTAAAGGTCCCCACTCACCTCTCACAGGATGAACGACGACGATTACGTCACGTATCCAAGAATTACCTCATAGTGGATAATACCTTGTACCGCCATGGGGTAGATTCCATTTTACGTCGTTTTCTAGCTCATGACGAGGCTGAGCTTGTGCTGAATGATTGCCATGGAGGGGCGTGTGGTGGTCATTTATTCAGGCTTTCTACAACCCAAAAAATATTGAGAGCAGGTTATTTCTGGCCGTTGATCTTTAAATATTGTGTATATGCGGTCAAGAAGTGCCACCCTTGCCAGGTGTTGGCACAGAATATGTGCTCATGACCTGCCCCGTTACATCCCATCATCACCACCGGTCCCTTCACTAAGTGGGGGCTTGATTTTATGGATTTCAACCCAGCTTCAGCTGAGGGGCATCATCATATCATAGTAGCTGTTGACTACTTCATGAAATGGGATGAGGCCATGCCTACAGTTAAATCCAACGATGAGACAACCACGCACTTCGTATTCAACCAGATTATTACTCGGTTTGGTATTCTGAAGGAGCTTGTCATCGACCATGACTCGCACTTTCAGAATCGTATGATGGAAGAGTTGGCATCGAAGTTAGGATATAAGCAGAAGCATTCCTCCTCTTATTACCCTCAAGTGAATGGACAGGTAGAAGCAATGAACAAATCACTCAAATCCATTCTCCAACGAACCATCGCACAAAGCAAGACTAATTGGCACATTATGTTATATCCTGCTTTGTGGGCTTATAGAACCGCTGTTAAGACTAGCACAGGTTTTTCTCCATATCAGCTTGTACATGGAGTGGAGTTAATATTGTTGGTTGAGTGCAAGATTCCTTCTTTGAATCTAGCCATAGAGCTATTACCAGACACTTCCTCATTCGAGGAGCATTTGGTCCACCTAGAGCAACTTGATGAGCAGCATCGAGATGCCTTGGTGGATCTAGAAGTGAATAAGCATTGCGTTAAGGTCCAGTATGATAAGTCTGTTTGTCCAAGGAGGTTTAGTGAGGGAGACTTGGTCCTTTTGTGGGATCAAACAAAAGAACCCTTGGGGGTAGGAAAGTTTAACCCCATGTGGCGCGGTCCTTACGTAGTTAAATGTGTGTTAGAGAAGGACACTTATGAGTTAGTGGATTATGAGGGAACGACCTTGGCGAAGCCTAGAAATGGGCTCTATCTCAAAAAGTACTATGCATAATTTTTAGCCAAGGCTAGTTATTGTATATTATTGTATAGTTTTGCATAGGTAGGTATTTTTCTTATGGTGATCAGGTTTGTGATTAGTTTTCGTTTCTTTTGGAAGATGTCAATGGAATCTTCCACCTTCATAGGATTCACGGATGGTGCGAGCCGTCACACTCAACACTCAGCTTCTGCTGCTTGGGTGATTTATACTCCTATGGGTCAGGTATTGTCTTCAGGAGGCGTATGTTTACGGCCCTCTTCAAACAATGTTGCTGAGTATAGTTCCGTTATTGAGCTTCTACGGGATGCCATTTAACATGGTGTTCTCTCTCTTGAGGTATGACTTGATTTGGAGTTAGTAGTGTCACAGCTTAATGGTTTGTACCATGTTAGAGATTCGACATTATTAAGAATATTCTTATGTGTGATATTGTTAGAATGACAATTTGATAATAAAACATACATACATGTTCCAAGAATTAATAATTAAGTTGCTGAATCATATGCTAACTACGTGTTAGATTGGCATTTGTTTCATACACAATAAACTCATCACAAACATAAATTTTTACACATGTAAATAAATAAATCGATCATCATAAAAGTTTTTATAAACATCCAAAATGTGGTAATACATAGTGTCATAATACAAAACTAGGGCTCTCGAGCCACCAAAATATAATACATGGTAGTACAAAATATATCACTCCTAGGTATCTAAGCCTGCAAAGGAGGAGGGGGGTTGTGATCATGGAATGTCACCACAGCTCTAGCTAGTCGTTGAAATAGCCACATCCATGCTCGTGGTACACCCACCACTTGGCGCTGCATGGCCTTAGGTAAGTCCTCAACTTGTGCCATGGGTACTTTGTGTGTCAGTCTCACGAAGTTGGTATGAATGCTTTGGAGCATCCTCTCCACATCCACACCCGTGATGTCATCTTATCTTCCCCTCCGTCTATGACGAGGGAAGCCTCCAGGCCGCCGTGGTCCCACATCTGCATGCATATGGTAGATGTCACTATGTATTATCACCCAAAAACATATCTTTTGATTCCACATAATCTAAAAACACAAAAAAATATTAAATAACTCAAAACATTTTAAAAGAGGGTCAAGATTCGTTACCAATGTCACCGTATGCTGATCCTAGTGGTAGCGCCATGTCTGGGTCTCCTCAGAAATCTATCCCCGCATAGGGGTAGTCATCGATGGAAACTATCTGTCGTCGCCACCATGGAAAGAAATCAGCTAGATAGGGGTTGGACACCCTACCTCCACCCAGTCTGCTCATCGCATCCGCCCAACACCGTTGGGCCAGATCTCGAACCCCGTGTAGAGGAACGTAAACTCTAGGGCTCAATCTCGAAACATGCTCGAAGAAGAACATGCTCAGTATGCTGCTAAAACTAAAGTTTCACACCCTACCCATCTTGTAGTTGCTAAGATTTTGTCTCATGTTTCTCAACAATGTCATACTCTGGTCATAAACTATGGGCCTCATGCACTCCATGGCATAGAACATCAATGGCCGTGAGGCCTGGTGGAGTGAGGCTAGCCCCACTATCCTACCCAGTGTCAGTAGAATGGCCTTTAGGCCTAACACCTGTATGGATTTAGTTGGGATCTGACTCCCCACCTTCTCTGTGTCTGGGTAGCAGTACACCACAATGTAATCATCTATAGTCAAGCCACCTCCAGGCCCACGAGAGCGTAGGTTCACCACTTCCCCCGTCAGGAAAGTCTAGTAATAAAGTATATGTCCTCCACTTATATGGTGAGGGACATCCCATATATCTGGAATTAGTCTGAGTCTAGATCCCAGTAGTCTACTAGCATGTGCAGCAATCTTGGTTTGGCCCGTATACCACCAAGACACCAAAACTTGTAGAGCCCGCATGATCGCAAAGCTTGTTGAGCCATTAGATCTACCCTTATTGCCCCTTCTACATCACCGTGCTCACGTTATCTCCATTCTAGAACCATCCTGCACATAAAATTTGAGTTTGATCCGTTAGAATACTTAAAAATCATTGAGCACGGCCGCATATGTGATTGTTTGCTAAACAACCGCATATGTATGCGACTTTGAGGGAATTTTTCGCGTATATCCAGCCCTATACGTGGAAAAACACTCGATTTCCGTGTGGGCTGAGGCGTGCATTTAAGATGGGCCTAGAATCCTAAATACACCATGGAAATTGATAAAATTTGCATCAAAATGAAAGAGTAAAGCATGGGTAAGTACCTAGAAAAAATGGTAGTGGATTCTGCCGGTTGGATCTCCTAGAATTCGTTGTTGAAGTTCTGAGCTCAATTGGGTAAAAATTTCAAATGTCATATAATGTTTTGAATTTTTTACTATTTATAGAATTTTTTCAAATTTTTGAAAATTTTTACCCTCCTTTCTATAGTTTGGACCGTTTCTAATCCTTTTGGACCGTTTTTGGACTAATTTATGATGTAGAAGACCATTTTGAGCGTCGTTTCAACCGTTTCTTTGACCCGTTCATGTCCATTACAGGTATGATGTTTAAACTGGCATATAGGTTAGGATCACCTTTGATTGCATTTTTCATGACCTTATGACAGTTTCATTATAGCCTTAGGTATGAACCCATTCTATTATGTCACAGAACCTTCTTGTTGTTTTTGAAGTGGCATTATGTGAATGGTAGAGTTTGGCCTTACATGAGTAGCCTAGTTAGTGCCTTATTTACATTTGGTTCCCATGCCGACATTTTGTCCCTTAGGGTGTGGGAGTCCATTGTATAGTATTTCCATGACATTTTGCAAGAGCCTCATACTCCTCTTGATCTTTTGCTGGCCTATTTCCCTCAGGACTCCCTTATGTCAAGTTGTAATTGCATTATCATGAGCTTTGCCTGCCTTATTGAGCCTTACGTCGGCTTGCCTGACATTGAGGTTCAGCCATATTGCTTGAGTTTGTCTCATGTCTTGCCATGCAGAGTTGTTTTATATAGCCTTTGCAGCTTGATTCCCTATTTTTACCAGGAGGGGACTTTCCCCGAGTGTCGCTATCCTACACATGTATCCTTGCATTGAGCATAGGTATGTTCCACTGCTTGGAACTAGTTTGTTTTCCCATTATGACACTCGTCTCCTCCCAGTCTGTAACTATAAAGCATTTTTATTCTTTTTCAAGCTTTTTAAATATTTGAAAAAGTCCAAAAAAAAAATTAAAAAACCAAAAAGTCGGACAAGGAAGGATGTTATCTTTGGCAGCTGTCGAGTCGTGTCGCCTTCGAATAGAGCATTGTATATCACATCCGCTGGTTGGGTTTATAGTTTGAATTTAGCAGTTGTACTCATTTATCTGAGTTTATCTCCACCGACTGGTTAAGCTTCCAGTCCCCATGGATCCTCTGTCGATGCCTCCTATGTCGCAGAGATGTCCCAGTTTTGTATATCAAGTCTATGCTGCCTTTATTCAGTCACCATTCACCATTATGCTCTTGTTCAAAGGAAGTTGAAACCTAAGTCGGCCATTCCTTAGTTATCTTGACTTTGCATGTTGGCCATTCCCGGTACAGGTACTGGTTCGTGCACCTTATGATTGAGTCCTTCCACATTATACAACTTTGTTGAGTACCTCGTGTTGGATGATGGGGGATGCCTTAATGCCATCCTTCCAACGGATTTCATCCCATCAACTTCAGATCATCTATTCTGGGATTGGAATCTAGAGTCATTTTTGAGTGCCTTGAGACTTGCAGTCATCAGTGGCAGGTTCTCTCGCCATCAAAAGTTTTTGGGAATACATCAATGTTCCCTAATCGATGGATCCTCTCAAGTATTCGACCTCAACACACTTATTCACACTTGTTAGTTTCCACTCTAGTACCTTGATTCCCATTATCATTATCGGTGGGTGATATCACGTCTGTTAACGGTATACATCAATGACTGGTAATCAGATGATGGAATACTATGTTCGACCTCGACACCTCTATTCACATAGTAGACTTGTACTAGTAGCGGTTTGTGTAGAAGACCTTCCAGATTGGTGGCATCTCTTATATGCTACCTCCTTAATCATGCCAGTGTTCATGAGATTTCAGCTCTCGTGACTTGATTCCAGTGTGTGTCAGACATTTCCAGCTATTATGGAGATCATGATCCTTTGTATATCTTCATAATGGAGATTCTAATCTATGTATATTGTACGTGGCAATGACCACTTATGTCATATTTTGTATCATGCCTATTCATGGCCATTGTACTCTTATGTATCTGGGACTGCTATATGTATTTGCAATTATATGCAGAGTTGTATCATTGTACTATGCTAATTGGGTGGCTGGTCTTCCATTTGGGATTTTTCATCACTCCACTTCTGGGATGCACTTATAATGTATTTCGGCCATCATATGACCCTTCTGACCTCACACATTAGGGGGCATCTGTTATAGCAGATTTTACCACACCAGGTGAATCACACTTGTATGGCCTTCCCCTGTTCCTCTGCAAACTCCTTAGACTCCTTGGACCATTTTTTGTCCTTTGATTTTTCCTAGACCATCCCTAAAAACATGTGAAAATTGCTATACGCGACTTTTAAACCCTTTATCACGTATATATGTGGGTTTGACCTCTAAAACCGCGTACATCGGTATGTGCACAAAAATCCAAATCCTTTTGGAGTTTTCCTTGACATGGATCCAACTCACTTGTCTCCTAGCCTTCCATATGCCTTGAGATTGCTCAGGTTCAACCTTTCACTACCCCATTGAAAAGATATATAAGGAACCCTTTAGATACATTGAAGGAATAAGAGAATTGAGAGCAAATAAAATATAGTCCATTGTTGCCGGAACTTGTGCTTGACTCTGCATCCCTTTTTCCCTTGGAACACTTTAGTGTTCTTCCCAAGATTTCCTTTTGCTTGTGATCTTGCTATCGAGAGATGGAGGATTGAGGTGGTGGAGGCCCAAGTGGGGGATTCAGTTTCTCCGATTCGCAGACGTGCCGACAGAGGTT
>LPNX010135484.1:3136-32820 GCA_001517045.1 Pseudotsuga menziesii | reverse complement strand
CAATAACCTAAAACAATCAAACTTTAATTGCAATGCTTAAATAAAATTACCAACTACAAACATAATCCAAATATTGACAAAAGAAAACTAAAAACAACCTGGAAAATGCATAAAAACATTAAAAACAAAACCGAGGATTAAATGACAGACTGAACAGTAGGTCTGTAAAGGGTGACTGAATGGCAGATTGGACAGACGGTCCGAATGGCAGTCCGTATAATAAAAATGGTAAAAACTAACCTAAATGAACTAATTCTTTAGCTGAAGTTATTCAGTTCTAAACCTAATGCATGGAATCAATAAACAAACCTATTTAATCAACAATTAACTTCAAACTAACTTTTAAACAAAAAGAAAGCATTGCATTGTAAACTAATTAGTAAACTGGAAATTAACTTAAACAAACTAGAAATTAACTTAGGCAAATTCATGGTAAGAAATAAATAAACAGAACTAAATTTAAATCAAAGTAAACTATTCTATATAAGCAAATTCATAACAGGAAATAAACAAACAAGAATAAATCTAAATGGAAGCAAACTATTCTATATGTTTAGAAATAGAAACTAAAAACAATACTGGAATGAAATGACTGTGTAAATAAACTAACTGAAAGAAAATAATTGAAAACAAATGACTCAAAGCAAAGCTATGCGCACATCTACTTATTTAATTGCTGAAATAAAAACTAAGCTAATGCAATACAGGAAATGAAATAAAATAGCATTTACTATTATCTAATGCAAACAAACTAGAAATTAAACTAAACTAGCTAAAACAGAAAAGAAAGAACTAAATTAAACTAAGAAATGAACCTCTGGTTGATGAGGCGCCCCTCAACAATCAGGGGTGAAGTTTGCTAATTCCTACTCAAACACAATCTTCAACAACAATGCATACAACTCTTTATTCAATTTCAGAAACATAATTACAGCGCTTATAAAAAACTATGACTAATTGACTTCTGACTAAATTTGCTCTGTATTCAGAGACTGATATATATAGTTTACATGAGAGATGAGCAAGTCGAACCCAAAGGTCGTCTGCTCTCTAATTTAGGCATTTAAAGCACATAATTGATTTGAAACCAACGCATAGTATGGCTCTTCATTTAGCGTGATTGTGGCACAATGTGGTGAGTCTGCTCCTTCTTCAGCGTGCTTGATGTGGTGACGACCCCTTCCTTAGCATGGAGGATGGATTAGTGTTTAGCGCAGGTTTTTACATAGCAGCAGGTTCTAGAACGCAGGTTGTTCATTGGTGCGAGCATGTGAGTTTGCAAGCTGGTGTGCGATCAGATGCGTGGATGATTAGTCGGTTGCAGGTTGTTTTATGTTTAAAATCCAAAAAATAATTATGGATAGTGTGCAGGTTGAACGGCGAGCTAAACGAAACACTGAGCTGTGAGTTGGATGTGCATTGATCTAGGGAAAACATGGCGTCGTGGTGAAAAGGGAAGAGCACACATTATAGGTTCTTAGAATGAGGGTGCTTCTTCAATTGAACGCATGGGATGGTGATGTGGTGGTAAAAAATGTGACAGCGACAATTCTCTAGAACGTTCCCTCCTTTGAATGCGTGAGCAGGGAAAACATGATGGCAAAATCAATGCACCGGCAATCAATCTAGATTGTTGATTATGCTATCAATTGGGCACGTGGTCAACAAAACAATTTGCATACTTCTTCAACGTTTAATGCCTGATATTGGATGTTTACAGCGCACGGGCTGGTGGGCGAGCTGAACGCCAAGCTGGATCATGAGCTGGACATATGGTGCAAAAGAAAGGCTGAATACGTTTTGGTGTTAATTTCCCAAACGAACTATAAAATCTGCAAACAAATACACATATCAAATAATACATTAAATATGATTTAAATAATACAATTTTGAGTTAATAAAATCATAAAAGTGATATTAATAACCAAAGTTATAATAACATCAAATTTTTTCTTAGATTGTACTGAAATAACGATCTTCATGCTCTGGATTCCATTGGGCACCACCATACTGCTCTGCTCAGGTCATTCTACCTGAGTCTTCAGGAAGTCCTCATATGTATGCCCATACATACAAGAGGCATTTCTCATGGAACTACAAGCTCACATGTAGGCCTACTCATCCTATACATAGGATCCACTTACCTGCAGGAGATCCTTCAATGAACTTCCTGCAATACCCTGCAAGTCCCACAAAATATATCACATATGTTACCTTTCTTGAAGCATGCCAACTCACCATGGCCTAAATATTTTTAGGGTCTCCGGATATTCCTCTATTTGAAATAATTGTGGCCTGAATGATGAATTCTATTTTCATAGAAGTCACATTTTCTCAACCTGCAATCAACTTATGCTTCTGGAGAAAATTCAAAGTCAACCTCAATATGTTTTGCATGTTCCTCCTCATTCTTAGAATAAATAAGAGTACTACTAAGGAAATAAAAACAAACCTATCCAGATACTTACTGAAACATTATTCATGAGGCATCATAAGATCTATACCTTTCCCTGAAGGTTGTCCTATGAACATTTCCATCCTCGGTTCAATTGACTGAACCCATACACAATCAAAGTGTAACCATATTTATTTTCTCAAACCACACTAGTGATCCTCACTGGAACACACTGGACCTAACATACTCCTTTTTCCACAACTCTTGTAGCTACATCATTATCGCTAACAAATCTGAGTCCCTATGCCACATGATAGCCCTCCAACCTAGGAGTATCATTAACTGCTGCCTCCAAAACATGAGTTGTATACACTGCAAAATTTCCCAAAGAACCTCTTTAGCTACATTACTGAAGACTTCCTCCCAGAGATCACTTCTGGAATGCCTTTCACGACCTTTAGGTTGCTTCTTCATCTAAGCACTTCAAAGGTCTTGTTGTAACAATCAAGCCTTTTCCTCTGTTCTTCCAACCAATCCATTCTGATGAGGACATCATAGGATCCAGGAGGTAGAACATTCAGATATGCACAGGTGGCTAACCCATCTATGACCAATGGAAATTCCTTACCACCTTGCTGACTTACCTCCCAGTTCTAGTGGCTAATTGGACTAACCATGATCCTTTATGCTTTGAATTCTTCAAAGTGAAAATCTCACAATTCCAAGGGTGATATATCTATGAGTGGATCGAGGGTCAATAAGAAAAGAACAATCTGCCCATCAATCTCACCCTCAACTTCCACCATAGTTGAGTTATGACCTATCTGGTGGTCTACAAGTTTTAGGAATGATACCTGCTTCTTGATGCACAGTTTGAGCTTCACAATAGTGAACACATTTCCCATTCAATGACCCAATTCTATCCTTTCTCAAGCATCTGTCCTATGTTGTATAACCTGCATATATACACCATCTAAATGTGCTTTAATGCTATCTTCATATGATGTCCCTTCATTTATATAGAATGATTTTATTCTTTATAGAAATATCCTTGTACATTCCTTTTTCTTCCTTCATTCTCTTATCATATTCACTTGACTATATCAGGGGAACGACGGGGGTCAAGGGGGCTTGCCCCCTTGTGGCTTCCCTGCGCCACTATGGGGCGGGTTGAGGGCAACGCCCTCATTTTTTTTTTGTAGATATTTCAATTTTGCACAATCTGGCGCATAATCATGCTGCCATTTTTCCATATTTTTGGTCCCTGAAATCCTGCTAAGATCCCTGTTAAAAGATCCATCTTGTCTCCATCTTCAATTTACAACCACCATTGCGGCTCACTCTTCTTTTCCTTCCGCCATTGTTGTGGCTCAAATCTCAATTCCCAACTGCTGCGCTGCATTAGAAGACTTTCTGATTTTGATTTGAAAACTTCTTTTCTCTACCATCGCTGTAGCGGCTCTTTCTTCATCTTCTTTTCATCGCGCATCGGCTCAATCCGGTCGACACTCATCAGCTCTTTCTTTATTATTCACTCGTCACGCTGGAAATATTTTCCATTTCTAGCCGCCATTGCGGCTTGGTCATCTTATTCATCTTGACGCTGTTTTGGTCTACCATGAGACTAGTGCAAAAGTCTCATGGTAGACCACACCTTGGACCTGGGAGAAACCTTTTCCCACCAGCCTTGCCTTATATTTGCATGTGCTACCATTTTCAGCAACCTTAGTCCGAAAGATCCACTTGCATTGAACCAATTTCCTTCCTCGAGGAAGAGAAACTAGCTCCCAAGTAGTGTTTTTTTGAAGAGAATTCATCTCTTCATCCATCAGAAAATTTCCATCTCGGATCCTTTCGAGCATGGTAGTAGGACTTTGGGTCTGAACTTATCATCAAATAACAATATTCAGACAGCAAATAATCAGGACAAGAGAGCGCAATACCCGCTCTTTGGAAATCAGACCGGGTTATCCTTGGATCATCCGGATTTCCAATGTTATCCCCTGCGGAGGAGAGTGTCTGTCGGGCCCATGTTGGGAGATGATTTTGTACTCCAGGTTCTGATTCAGCATATGATGTTTTCTATACACTGATATCAGAAATCAGAGGATCCAAATAAGGGTCATCACTCCCAATTTCATCATCCAAATATTCAGTAGAATAGGAAGGAAATTCAACAATTTTCTCCTTCACTAGTTCCACCTCCTGAAGAGGCTCATCAAACTTGACACTCCTTTCGATGATGATCTATTTTGTTTTGATATCCAATAGCTCAAAAACTTTTGATTCATTAGGATACCTAATAAACAAACATTCTATGCTTTACGGTTGCGAAGCCCTCCTTTTATCAAGTGGAATTCGGGCCCATGCAGTGGACCCAAACACCTGCAGATTCGACACATCCGACTTGTGTCCGAAGTATGCTTAGAAAGGGGTATTACCTTTCATGAATGTGTGTGGAACTCTATTTTGAATGTATTCTGCAGCATGCATGGATTCAGCCCATAAATTTTCAGCCAACTTCGTTGATTCCAAGATACAGGTGGTCATCTCCTTAAGAGACCGATTCTTCCTTTCCACTACATCGTTCTGCTTGGGAGTGTATAGAATTGAATGCTGGACCTGAATACCACTTTGGGATCATATTTACAGCAACTTATTACTGACATACTTCCCACCATTATCAAATATCAATATCTTGATCTTTTGGCCAGATGCATTCTTGATCAAGGCCTTTAGTTCAGTGAATTTTTCACAGACTTCAGACTTCTTTTTGGTAAAGAAGACCCATTTGTACTTGGAAAAATCATCAATAAAATTCAGAATATACCTTGATCCATTCATGGATGTGATAGGCATGGGACCACTGATATCATAATGTATCAATCCCAATATGCATGTAGCTTGGCTTGCCTTCCCCCAATCGAACTTGTGCTTAGGGTGCTTTCCAACAACATAGCCCTTGCAAATTCCAGTGGTTGCCTTGATGATCAGGAGGCCTTCAACCATGGATTTTTCTGTAATTCCTAAAATTATTTGAAGTTGAGATGGCTGAACCTCTCATGCCATAGTATACTAACTTCATTTCCATGAGTCAGCAGTGTGGTGGGCTTTGCATCTGCCACAAAATGGGAAAACTCATAGACTTTTCCGTGGCCTTTTGCAACAAGTTTCCTGGATGCAAGTTCCATGATCTCTACATCATTCAGGATGAAGGATACTCTCTTGGGCACTCCCATATGTGTCATTTGATAAATAATCAGGAGTTTTGATGCTAGAGACAGTACATACAAAACAATTGAAAAATAGCCATTCTCAAGATCAACACTACCTTGTCCTTCTAAAATTATGGTGGAGTCATCTCCCATGTGGATGGGAATTTATTTTACGGTCTCCAAATGTGAGAAGGAGTCTCTTTCAGCTATCATGTGGTTTGAAGCTCTAGAATCTATCAAGAGTACTTTGGACTTCGAAGTACTTTCCATGAGGGCATGACCTCTTTCATGTTGTGGTTCCCGATCTTGCTGATCTCTTCTCCGAAATATTTCTGGAAGATTGATGTGATTTCTCTTAAGGAGAGAGGTAGATTCGTCAATTTTCTTCTTCATGCAGGCATGTTCAGGGTGGAATCCCTTCCCGTAGTATGAACACTTGAATTTTTCCTTTCCATGATGCCCTTTTCCTTTGTTCTTCTTTGAGCCAGAAGACTCATCATGCTGCTGGTTTTCAACTTTAGGCTTAGGAGCTTCAAATTTAGTTTTTGGGTTCTTCTGCTACTTTCCTTTACCCTTCAGATCATTGGGCCCTGAGACATGGAGGGATTGATCATGGGAGGATATGATGATCCCCATTTGGACAAGCTTATCATGTTCACTTGTTAGGGACTCAATGAAGGCAATGAGTGAAGGCATCTTCCATCTAGGGGTTGTGAGATTCCCCGCACAGAATGTAGAGACAAAAACCAAATAATCAGCTCCAAGTTTGGAGAGTATGGATAGGATGAGCTGATCATCCTCCTTCTCCACTTTACATTGCTTCAACAGTAAGACAATGTTATTGAACTTTGTGAAAAAGTCATTCAAGGTCTTGAAATTGGAAGGTTGGAGAGACATCAAATCATTCTCAAGCTGGTATACTCTCAAATCATCCTTCTTTTCATACAGGGTCTCCAATTTGTCCCAGATTTCCTTTGGAGTCTTCAATCCTGAGAGATGGAAAAGAAGATCCCAGAAAACAGAGAGGCACAAGAATCCGAATGTTTCATCTTTCTTGTTCAAGAATCTATATTTGTCTGTCATAGAAGCAAGCTCTTCTCCAGTATCCATAGTGACCCTATAGAGTCCTCTAGCACGTAGATGGATCTCCATGTCTCCTTTCCATGAGTGGAAATTGAACGGAGTCAAGAGTTCTACGGAAGAAGCCATCTGAAACTCATGGAGCGAATGCTTTCACCTATTAAAAACCTGAAAATCACAACAAAAGGGGCACTGTAAGGTTATACAACCTGCACATTTTAGGCTTTCATCACACCCAACATAGTCAATCAAGCAAGTTTGATCAACAATTTCCTTACTTGGGGTATTAAGTGGTAAGCCTTGGCTTCTGGTGCAGTGCTAGAATTTTTGAGATTTGCTCAATTTTTCATGCAAGATCTGTCAAAAACCTTGTTTTCGAGAGATCTGAGATTCATCCTGCCATGAGCTCTGATACCATATTAATTTGTCACAGTGCTCTAGGAACTGAAAACACAGTCTCACAAAGAATACAGACAAATATGCATAAAATTGGCAAAATGGTGCTGCAATGGAAGTAGCAGCTCTATATAATCAAATGAAATAATGATGATACAATACAATAATCATGCTAGATGCATGAATTCCAAGACAATTCCAATTCCCAAGGAGGTCATTCAAATTGAATGAGTGAGTCTAGCTTAATTGAATGTAAGCCACAATCAACACTCAAGTTAACCACTGATCAAAACCCTAATTGACTCAACTGAGCCCTAACTAAAGTTGAAGTTCAATAAATGACTGATTCTAACTAAAAGTAGCTTAGACACATGTCACTGCAATCCAACCAACAAGTGGTAGTGCATCAATGACTCCAATGAACCCCACTGAGGTTAACTGAAGTGTAACTGACCATCAGAAGTGGTTGGAGGCACCCCTGTTGACTCCAGTTCATTAAATAATCATTAAATAATCAATTTAATGAAGGAATGCACCTTCACTGCTCTATTTAAATGATTGTAACCATCAGTTAGCAATATGGGGCATTTATGATACTCAGATCACCCCCGGAGTGCTCCAGTTAGCCTCCTTGAATGAAGGAGAAGCCTAAGTTAGCCTCTTTGACTGAAGGTAGGTGTGGGTGTGCTCATGCTGATGTCATATAGTGCTCCTCTGACGTCAATTAAGTCAATAAAACTTAGGATAGTGGTTTAACTAGGCCAAATTGACCAAAATGAGTGTGTATGGTGGTAAATGTCTCCAACAACCTTTATGCCGACTTGGAAGGAAACTTTACCACGACCATTTCTAGGTCAAGGCTCTACTATGGAGCCATAGTTATATAACAACCTCATTTTAGCAACACCTTCACAACCCCTCATCAAAATATCTAAAACCTCCACAACCTCCACAACATCCTTTTATACACATCAACCTTTACACCATAACCCCTCACAATAACGTTTTACTTTTACTTCTTTAGTGCGCAACACTAAATTGCATCTGTTTATCCTGATAACACAAGCAATATAAGCAACTCATCAACGTTATTTCTCTAAAACCGTAATAACCATATTTCATAACATTCACTATCAAGTATTGAAAACCCAAGGGTGAAGTCAATATTGAAAACCCTATCATGACCCGACATCAGGAAATTGTGCACCCCTTTCAGATGTGAGCCATGTAGGCCCTACTCACACTCAAGCAGTCTGCCGTAATGGAAATAAAATCAAAACATGCTCCACAAATTGACTCTAATAATTAGACATGCATATTCTTAGCTAGTGTCAGAGAACATTTATCCATTTGTAGATGTAGTATTTCTTCATTAATGAGGAATGGGGACTCCCTTCTCTGAGTTGACAGTCCCTCGGTTTGCCATCCCAAC
This sequence comes from Pseudotsuga menziesii, assembly GCA_001517045.1. NCBI lineage: Eukaryota > Viridiplantae > Streptophyta > Pinopsida > Pinales > Pinaceae > Pseudotsuga > Pseudotsuga menziesii. The sequence continues at coordinate 24,302 of LPNX010135484.1, read as the reverse complement.
TCCTTTTTGCATTCCATATCCCACATATGTCTTACTGATATAATCTTTACCATCTCACTCATATTGTTTACCAATCATGTAGTGCAGATGGGACATTACCAGAATGTCCAATGGAGTTTCACCCGAAACCCATTTCTAAGAATTGGGATATTTCCCATGAAGTTTGGCTCTTGCAGGTCATCACACACACTCTTCCTACAATGTGTATCCCTGGAACATTTATCAAGTAGCCAAACAGTCAACATCATTCACTAATACAATCCAAATCTAATTGTTCCATAACCAAGCAATGGCATGAGCAATTAAATTCAATATGAATTTGCAACTTTGTCTACTACATAAATTGATTTGGTTGGAAGTGAGGCAATCCTCATTTGTTTGTTTCTTGTAAGCAGCACCATTATTCCCATTATAATTTTATGCTTACTAGCATAACATGAAAATCCATTACAACATGCCCTCTTGACACAATTCTATGCAAGCCAACGATGATTAGTAATTATTAACAAATTGACAATTCATTCTACACATAAACTATTTTTTTTTTACAATCATGAGACTCTTCTCATGGGGTTTGGCTCTTTCACATGGTAGATTCTAGCCATTGTCATGGAATTACCCACATTTCCATGCCTAGAACAATCTACTTGAAATCGGAACTTAATCATCCAAACAGTGAGAGTTAGCAATAGGAAACTTCAGTCATTAAATAATGTAATACAGACATATCCATGGTTAGGATAATTCAAAACCATTATAGGAGATCACAGTCTCCTATAAATAGTGTTGGTTTTTTTTTACTATCTTAAATACACCTAATATTTAATTATCGACTGGGGCTGGTAGGCTTAGAGTTGATACAAAATATATGCAAAAGTAAAAGGGATCCTAAGGTGTCGTGGAGATATTTTAATAAACAAAAGATCGAAAGATATTTCAAAATGAAAAATCGAGTCAAACTCTTAAGACTATCTAAATAGTTGGACTGGACTGGAATATTAAATTCTAAACAGCTACTAAAAAGAAATACATAAACAATAATACTTATAACTTCAGACATTAACTCATACATAAAAGAAATTATAACAACTGAATTGACAAATAACCAACTAACTACACCTTAAGCGGAAGGCTGGGGTAAAAAGACAACTTATCTTATAAATAATAGAAAACTGAAAAAGCAAGTAGAAAACTTAATAAAGATAATAAACAGAAGCAACTAGAAAACTTAATAAAGATATTTAAACTTTATTCTTCAATAAACACATACCAAAAACAAGAATGATTCCTATGATTACAAACAACTTAACTTCCTCTTAAAAATAGTACATCTAACCCTAAAATCTATATGCAAACAAAGATAACCATGACATAAAACAACATTAAAACAAAATCAGTATTTAATATTCAAGGAATAAAAACAACTTAATCTAGATTTAATTTAAGGTGAAACTAAAATAAAAGAAAAATAATAAAACCTTCATCAATAACCTAAAACAATCAAACTTTAATTGTAATGCTTAAATAAAATGACCAACTATAAACATAATGCAAATATTGACAAAACAAAACTAAAAAAAATCTGGAAAATGCATAAAAACATTAAAAACAGAACTGAGGATTAAATGACAGACTGAACAGTAGGTCTGTAAAGGGTGACTGAATGGTAGACTGGATAGACAGTCCGAATGGCAGTCCGTACAGTAAAAATGGTAAAAACTAACCTAAATGAACTAATTCTTCAGCTAAAGTTATGCGGTTCTAAACCTAATATATGGAATCAATAAACAAACCTATTTGATCAACAAATTAACTTCAAACTAAGTTTTAAACAAAAAGAAAGCATTGCATTGTAAACTAATTAGTAAACTGGAAATTAACTTAAACAAACTGAAAATTAACTTAAGCAAATTCATGGCAAGAAATAAATAAATAGAACTAAATTTAAATCAAAGCAAACTATTCTATATAAGCAAATTCGTAACAGGAAATAAACAAACGAGACTAAATCTAAATGGAAGCAAACTATTCTATATGTTTAGAAATAGAAACTAAAAACAATACTGGAATGAAATGACTGTAAATAAACTAACTGAAAGAAAATAATTGAAAACAAATGACTGAAAGCAAAGCTATGCGCGCATCTACTTATTTAATTGCTGAAATAAAAACTAAGCTAATGCAATACAGGAAATGCAATAAAATAGCATTTACTATTATCTAATGCAAACAAACTGGAAATTAAACTAAACTAGCTACAACAGAAAAGAAAAAACTAAATTAAACTAAGAAATGAACCTCTGGTTGATGAGGGGCCCTCTCAACAATCAGGGGTGAAGTCTGCTAACTCCTACTCAGACACAATCTTCAACAGCAATGCATACAACTCTTTATTCAAATTCAGAAACATAATTATAGCGCTTGTAAAAACTATGACTATTTGACTTCTGACTAACTTTGCTATGTGTTCAGAGACTGATATATATAGTTTACATGAGAGATGAGCAAGGCAACCCTAAAGGTTGTATGCTCTCTAATTTTTGGCAATCTTTAAAGCACATAATTGATTTGCAACCAATGCATAGCATGGCTCTTCATTTAGCGTGATCGTGGCACAATGTGGTGAGTCTTCTTCTTCTTCAGTGTGAACAGGCTTCTTCAGCGTGCTTGATGTGGCGATGACCACTTCCTTAGCATGGAGGATGGATTGGTGTTGAGCGTAGGTTTGTACACAACAGCAAGTTCTAGAATGCAGGTCATTCATTAGCACGAGCGTGTGAGTTTTCAAGCTGGTGTGCAATCAAAAGCGTGGATGATTAGTTGGTTGCATGTTGTTTCATGTTTAAACGCCCAAAACTGATTATGGATAGTGCGCAGGCTGAACGGCGAGCTAAACGGAACACTGAGCCATGAGCTGGATGTGCGTCGATCCATGGAAAACATGGCATCATGGTGAATAGGGAAGAGCACACATGATAGGTTTCTAGAATGAGGGTGCTTCTTCAATTGAATGCGTGGGTTGGTGACGTGGTGGTAAACAACGTGACAACGACAATTCTCTATAACGTTTCCTCCTTTGAATGCGTGAGCAACGAAAACATGATGGAACAATTAATGCACTGGCAATCCGTCTAGATTGCTGATTATGCTATCACCTGGGCATGTGGTCAACAAAATGGTTTGCATACTTCTTCAACATTTAATGCATTATATTGGATGATAACAGCGTCCGGGTTGGTGGGCGAGTTGAATGCCAAGCTGGATCATGAATTGGACATATGGTGCAAAAGGAAGGATGAATACGTTTTGGTGTTAATTTGCCCAAATGAACTATAAAATATGCAAACAAATGTATATATCAAATACTACATTAAATATGCTTTAAATATTACAATTTTGAGTTAATAAAATCATAAAAATGATATTAATAACCAAACTTATAATAACATCAAATTTGTTCTTACCTTGTGCTGAAATAACGATCTGCATGACATAAAATATACTAAAGATAATAAAATATGTGTTAAAATGTGTTATTTAATTACCCAAAATGATAACGAAATGAGGCTCAACATTCCCCCAAACCAGAGAAATGCCAGGTCCCATTGAGCAAAAAGAAAATGATTAAGGAAGAAGGCAAAGTTGTGCTAGTAATTGTCTTCTATTTGGAAAATGAAGGGAATAATTTAAACTTTAATCTTATAAAAGAATATTTATTTCATGTCAAAAATAGAAAATATTTTACCAATCTTAGAAAAAAAATGATGGAATAGTAAAAGATTTGGATTTCTTAGGAGACCATGCTATTATAGCAAAATCAAAGATGTGTGTCATTTAATAAGCATATGCTTTTGATAAATAAATTTATAAACTTTATAGTTAGTTCAACCATGTCCAAAGTAAAACTTTGGACAGCTTGAACATATATCACAAATGCATAGTAACATTCTTAGTTAACAAGAAAAATAGTTTTCATGTGTATTTAAATAAAAAGATGCTAATGGTAAAATAATAATAAAAGAAATTTTAAGGTCAAAGCATCCATACAAAAATAAAACTATTTTCAAAAACAAAATTAGTTTGACAAATTTCAATCATTCTTGCTATAATACTACAATATCTCATTCAGACCATCATGTGAACCATTATTCAGATCCTTCGTAAAGTCTTCCATCAAATCCTTCATATTGATTGATTGATTTATTTTTATTTTTTCTGTGAAAACATGCTTCATGCTATAACCTAAAAACACTTTAACATTTGTCAGAGATAAGAAATTTTGTCATAATAATAATAATAAAATATAAAAGCAGACAAATATTTTGTTCCGAATCTTCCTAATCCTCCCCCAAACCAAAGATATGGCATGTCCTCATGCAAAGGAGAACAAAAGTTTATTTCAAATAATAAAAAGTGTGAGGATGTTGTTATTGTTTTATAAAGAAAAGAAAAATTGACTAGTAAAGGAAAGTGATTCAGATATGTATATTTATGAAAAATAACAGTGCTTAGAAAGACCATACAAAGAGACAATAATATAATCGAAATAATGCCATAGGAAAAGCCAGGCATCTATGCCTCATTATAAAGATATCTTGTCATCATAAAATACTTTGAGTTTACCGAGGACTTTAAGAGATGTAACTATGGATCGCATTTCTAGGATAATAACATCCTAGATATTGATTGAATTAGATGGCTAGGTCCAACCCCAACTTACAACGATTCTTAAGTGACAGTGAAGATAATGGGCCTTAACATTTGATTTAATGTTTTTTGAAAAATTTCCTCTATATTATCATTATTTTACGAATCATGTGCATAGTAGTGCATTAACCAGACCTCTTTACCCGATATTGGCTCGCTGCCAGCGAGCCTGTTCAGTACCCCGACGGGTTTTCCTTGTATATAATGATATTAAATATACGGAAGCCGATTGGTACTAGAGTGTGTTAAGCCCTGCTAAAACACATAATTCAATTTTACAGAAATAAACTTACAAATAGATTTTCATACTGGTCTTAATCATAAGTCATGTCAAAATAGAATAACTTAAAGTTGTTCTTTAACCTAAGAATCCATCCTTTTCAGAAGAGATAAGTAATGTTCCCCAAAGGTTAAATTTCCACCTACTCTTGAGTTATCACAAAGAGATATTTGAGAGACAAGTTTTGATAACAAGTATAGGATGAACTAGTAATCCATAGGCACAAGATGCATGATAATGAAAATAGGTCTTATCAAGCACTATTCAAATAACAAATCAGAAATATACATGTCTGAATCAAAATATCAGAAACTGTCTTAATGATAAAAGGAGCGGTTAAAAACGATATGCAAGGAGTTATCTTTAATTGTCACTACAAACTGCAAATTAAGAAAATTTAAGATACCTTACGAGAGTAATTACCTTTTCTAGATAATACTTAATGAGATGCTTATAGAGATAAAGTATCCATGATCAAACTGCAAAACCACTTGTTAGATGATTCAATTTATTCATACAAACATAGAAAGCAAAAGAGTCACATGTAATTCATTTTATCAGAAGTGACTCTTATTTATTCATAGAATCAAAAACACACACACACACACACACACACACACACACACACACACACACACACACACACATATATATATATATCCTAAGTCTATGTCCATTCACTATAAAGGAAACTTCTGAACTGTCAATTGTTTTAATTTTTACTAATCCATTGTCAAAAGCTGTAACTACCTCATAAGGGCCCAACCAATGGGTAGTTAATTTTCCTTTAAAGTTTTTAAACCGTGAATCGAATAGTAAATCCCAACTCTGACATTAAATTGCTTTTGCTTGATAAATTTATCATTCCATTGATTTTGTTGATTATGTATTAGCATGGTTCTTTGGAGCACATCCTGTCTAATTTCATCTAATTCATTAATTTGTAGGATTCGTTGTTTCTGTGCTTTGTCCAAATCCATACCTAATTGTGCTTCCATACAAAAGGTTTTAACTTGAAATTCAATAGCTAAAAGGACTTGTTTTCCATATACTAACTCATAGGGGGTATGTCCGGTAGTATTTCTCCATGTTATCCTATAGGCCCATAAATCCTCAGGAATTCTATCTGCCCAATAATTATGATGTAAGTGAATGGTCTTGGTTAAAATAGCGTCTAATACTTTATTGGTTGATTCTACCTGGCCATTAGCCTAAGGATGGTAAGGTGAAGGCTTGAAATGTCGGATACCATACTTTGTAGTAAGCTCTTGCATTAATTTGGAAGTGAATTGAGTACCTTGGTTTGTGACAATTTCTCTGGGTACACCAAACCACGTAAATATTTCTTCATATATGAATTCTACTACAGATTTCTCTGTAGCCCTAAACAAAGCTTTAGCTTCTACCCATTTGGTAACATAATCTGTGCAAACCAAGATATATTTCTTTTTACGAGACATGGGAGATATTGGTCTACAAAATCAAGAGTCCATTTTTCAAAAGGCTCAATCATGACCTAAGGTTGTAAAGGAATTTGGTCTGATGTTGTGGGTCTACCCATTCTTTGACAACTATCACATCCTTTAACGTACTTGGCAGCATCCTTAAAAATGCTTGGTGAGTAATAACCAGAGTGTAGTACTTTGTATGCTGCTCGTTTATCAGAAAAGTGTCCTCCACATGGTCCATCATCGCATCCTCGGAGGATTTATATCATTTCATCCTCCCACACACATCTTCTAATAATAATATCTGGTTCAATGCGAAAAAGGTCATTATCAACCCAGGAATAGTTAGAGCTTTGTACTATTATGCGACGTTTCTCATATGGAGTCAAATGGTGTGGTACTTTTCCAGTCGCTAGATAGTTTTCAATATCAGCAAACCAAGGGGTTTGAATAGATACAACAAAAATATTTTCATCAAGAAAAGTATCATCAACAGGTTTAGTATCACTATCGTGTTGTATACAGGAAATAAAATCCGCTACTAAGTTTTCTTTACCAGGTCGATCAATGACGGTAATATTAAATTCTTGGAATAGGAGAAGCCACTGGGTAACTCTACCATTGGTGATCGGTTTATTCATTAATAATCTAATGCAGAGTGATCAGTGTGCAAAAAAACTTCGTACCCTGTAATATAATGGCAGACTTTATTAACAGAATAGACTACCACCAAAAATTCCTTTTTAGTAACGATATAGTTTAATTCGGCAGGAGAAAGGTTTTTACTAATAAAATAAATGGCATAAGGTGTTTGTCCTTCTTTTTGGCCTAGGACTCCTCCTATGGCCGTATCAGAAGCATCAGTAGATATATGGAAGGGATGGGTCCAGTCAAATCCCCTAAGTATTGGTGATACCTATAGTGTAGCTGTTAAAATCTCAAAAGCATTTTGACAAGATTCTGTTCATTGGAATTCTACATCTTTTACAAGCAATTTAAACATTGGTGCAGCTATCCTTTTAAAGTTTTCAATAAAATGACGATAATAACCTGCATGACCCAGAAAGCTTCTCACCTCCTTTTGGGTTTTTGGAGAGGGAAGGCCAACTATTACTTCGATCTTAGCAGGTTCTACCTTAATTCCTTGAGAAGAAGTATGGTGTCCTAACACTATACCTTCTGTCAGTAACATTTTACACTTTTCATGACTAAGAGCTAAGTTTTTCTCTTGGCATCGGACCAACACTTTCTCGAGGTTGTTAAGAGATTTTTAGAAAGTATTACCATAGGCTGTAAAATCATCCATGTATACCTCGAAACAGTCATGTATAAGATCATAAAAGATTCCTAGGACTACTTGCTAAAAATTAGCGGGTGCATTACATAATCCAAATGGCAAAACTCAATAGGAAAATGTCTCCCAAGGAAATGTAAAAGTGGTCTTATCCTGATATTTAGGTGCTATTAGGATCTGGTTGTATCCACTATATCTGTCAAGAAAGGAGAAATACTGCTTACCTGACAAGGTATCTAATACTTGGTCGATAAAGGGCAAAGGAAAGTAGTCTTTAAGAGCGGCTTTGTTCAATTCCCTAAAGTCAACACAAATATGCCATTTCCCTGTAACTTTCTTTGGAACTACTACTATAGGAGACACCCATTTTCTATCGGAAATAGGATAGATGAAACTGACAGTAAGAAGTTTTTGTAACTCTTCTTTTACTATATCCTTCAAAGCAAGATTCATCCTCTTCTAAGGCTGTCTTATAGGTGGTATATTTGGATTCATATAAATGTGGTGAATACAAGTGTCAGGGTGTATACCCTTCATATTAGTGTATTCCCATGTGAATTCTCCATCTTGTTTTTTAAGAACCTTAAGTAGTTGAGCTTGTTGATCTTCACTTAACCCTGCATTTATGTGCAGAATTTTTTTAGGGCCGACTTCATAAGGCATGGTGAAAGGTCCTTTATGCTCTTCGATTGTGAAGACACAAGGTGCTTATGTAAACATTGAAAGATCCATAGTTTCTTGAAAGTCGTCTCCAAATATTTGATCAAATTTGGCAAACAACTGAGGAAAATATATACTGGTGGTGGAGGAAATAAACTGATTCAATACATTCTCAGTAGTCTGCTCCTGTAATGCCCAAGAGAAATCACTAGGAAAGGAAAGGTCATCAAAATATTCGCCCCCAAAGGAACAATTTAACCACCATGAATTTTTAGTTACTTGTTGTGCTGGGGGATATAAAATAAATCTTTGGGTAGACAACCCATTGGAAATGGTCATATCCCCATCCCTACATCCTATAAAATCATTGGCAGTAGCTAACCATGGTCTTCCTAAGATAATAGGATGTCCTTTAGAAGTATCTTTTGATTCTATGACCATGACATTGACGGTGTATTCCCATGAAGCTACTGATACAATAATGTCGTCCAGGACTCCAGTAGGCTTTACCGTAGTACGGTCTGCTAGTTCCAAGATGGAAGGGGTAGCTCAAAGAAATTGTCCCAACTGCAAAGCTTCTAAAACTACGGTGGTCATCATATTGATGGATGCTCCTAAATCGATTAATGTGTTATCTATGGTGGTATTATTTATAATTATAATCACTACCAGGGATCCTAGATTTGTATATTTTGCAATCTAGGACTAATCTGACATATATTCAGACATCTATCCTATGACATGAATTGTAAGGGGGTCTTTTTGTTTCTTCCTTGGGCGTTTAATGCATAATTCCTTTATCACCTTACTGTAAATTGGTATATATTTAATAGCTTGCAATAACGGGATTTTGACATAGATATTCTTTAATTCATTCAAGATATCGTACTTGGAATGAACTACAGGTTTTTCTATTACTAGTGTTTGCTGGAAATGGAGGAATTCTTTGTTCCTGAATAGGTTCTTGCGGAGGGTGGGTAGGTACTGGAACTTTTGGAATGTTCACATCCTCTAAGACGGCATCATTCATGGGTTCATTTGAATCTTCTTCTTCTTCGTTTTCCTCATGAATGCTGACTGATGTTCTGAGTTTATCATTAACAACTCTTCCAAACCGTAATTGAATCTCATGTATAGGTACAGTCGAAACAAGGTAGGATGGAAGATTTTGCAACTCAATATTGTTAAGAGCTAGTGTTGGTTTATTATTAGGGTTAGGTATCAATTGTGCAGGTAATAATGTCGGTCGTGGAGGATTTGTATTATGGAAGTGATGAAGTTGTTGTGCAATGAGAGGAACTGGAGGTACAAATCTAGGCAAATGCTGCTATAAATTTGGTTGGTGTTGAGGATAAGGATTATTAAGTGGAGGGATAGGTTGTGACTGAGGGTATGGCTATCCTATACACCCTTGTGACCAATACTGTTGTTGTGGAAATTGAGGAGGAAGAGACTGAGGTAGCCAACTCTGCCAACAAGGATTTTTTGATTGTTGGGGTTGTTGGTATGGAGAGTAATAGGGTGGGGATTGTTGTGGAAAAATATGGTATGCTAGTTGATCTCTAGATTTCCAAGGAGTCCTCCTAGATGTTTCACCTACATCCCCACTCTAAAATATGGCTTGCAATCCAGGAAAGGATGGACAGTTATCTGTCGGATGTTCCTCTGTAAAGATGTGACATATGGAGATATTGTTTAACGGAGATTCCTTTTGGGGATGTTTTGTTCTACACCTTGGACATAAAATACTCATTGCTTCCTATTCTTCATCTTGCCTTTTCTTGGCTTGTAAAGCATCTAATTGAGAACCCATGGCTCCTAAGATGTCAATCTTAAAATTTTCCAATAGGTTACCCAATTCCATCCTTGTAACTCCTCCTGAACTAGGAACGTTTCCTCTTACATTTCTACTATAAGGCTCTTGAAAGTTTTTCCTAACTTTTCCCCTACTTCTAGAATAATTTTTACACATCTCACCGATCTGTGCAAAGGTTTTATGAGAAATATCATCGGCTGCCATGAGATTAAGACTCTTTAGAAAGTCCTGGAGATTCCTTTGGGAAAAAGTGTACGTACTTCATCTTCTCGAAGGTCATGATATTTTGATTTATTAAGTGTATAAACAAACCTTTCAAGATAATCCTCTAGGATTTCATCTTCAAGTTGTTGTATCTTGATAATATCATGGTGAGAGTCTTTAGGTTTGCTGTATTCTTTATACTTTCACAAGAATGAGGTTCTCATGTCATCCCAAGTCCTGATAGTGGATTCACCTAATCCCATGAACCATCGCAAGGTGGGATCTTTTAATGTAGCGTGGAAGAATTTTAGTTTGTGAGCATCTTGTAGATAATTATGGATCCTACAGAGAATATCAAACTCGAACAAGAATGTGTCTAGGTCCTCATTAATTTTTCCATAAAACGTAGGTAAAGAAGAAGGAGGGATGCTTTTCATATTTACATCTAGTACTGTATCTAGAATAGGAAACCCGAAGGTAGTCTCGGTTTTATTTTCTCCTTCTCCTTCATTATGATCTTCATTCTCTCCCAGTCCCTCCATATAGGTTGTGTTTTAATCTAAATATACCTAGGAAGCTCCTTTCGAGGTTATAATGGAGCACCCCAATGCTCTGTTTCGGGAGAGATCTCCCTCTGGTCAACCATTTTCTTATTGAACACTAGAGGGAGAGTAGGTTCTACTATGGATGTCTCAATTTGTGAGATGATTGTATCTATGTTGTTTCTAGAGAGGGATTTTACCTGTTCAGGATCAAAAAAGCCAACAAAGTTCATACTTCTTACTAGTGAAAAGGTCGTATCCTTTGGTTGTGTGACTAGTGGAGAACTAGAGGTTACTAGTGGTTGATCCTTATAAATTTCTTCTAGAATGAGGTCCTCAGGTACTTTGGGCAAGGTTCCTTCACCTTCTATGGTTCCCTTAGTAAGATCTTTCGGAAGAGTTTCTTTAGGTTTCCAAGCAGAATTACTCCCTTCAGGTGTTTTTCGATACCTTTCTGGTGAGTTAGTAGTTGGGGTATTACGTCCCCTAGAAGAGTTAGTAATAATGTTGATAGATTTTCCTGTCTTAATAAATCTACCCTGAGGATCTCTAAGTCTGTTCATGAAAAGAAAACTAAATTAAAGGAAACTTATGCTATTACTATTTTTGTGGGATTTGGGGGTGCCTGTTATAACAAATGCGTTGGTTCTAAAATGAAAAAAAAAAATATGTGACAAATGAAAAAAAATAACACACTTAAAAAACAAAGGGACACCAAGGATTTGGGGCACCCCTCTATAGTGGATGCGTTTGGCTGTTACACCATGGAAATTCCAGGAATTTCGTAGTGAAGTCGTCTTTACATCTTACTGTTCTCCTCTCTCTCTTGCTGTGTAATATAAAAGTAATGTATCTACCTATATAAACTTCATAAAGGAATCCTATTTATTCTACCTTATAAAACAACTCCCCGGAAACGGAGCCAAAAGTGTTGGGTGCTTTATAGTATCTTAAATACACCTAATATTTAATTATCGTTTGGGGCTGGTAGGCTTAGAGTTGATACAAAATACATGAAAAGGTAAAGAGGCTCCTAAGGTGTCGTGGAGATATTTTAATAACAAAAGATTGAAATATATTTCAAAATGAAAAACCGAGTCAAACTCCTAAGACTATCTAAATAATTGGACTGGACTGGAATATCAAATTCTAAACATCCACTAAAAAGAAAGACATAAACAATAATACTTATAACTTCAGACACTAACTCATACATAAAATAAATTATAACAACTGAATTGACAAATAACCAACTAACTACTCCTTAAGCGGAAGGATGGGGTAAAAAGACAACTTATCTTATAAAGAATAGAAAACTGAAAAAGTAAGTAGAAAACTTAATAAAGATAATAAATAGAAGCAACTAGAAAACTTAATAAAGATATTTAAACTTTATTCTTCAATAAACACATACCAAAAACAAGAATGATTCCTATGATTACAAATAACTTAACTTCCTCTTAAAAATAGTACATCTAACCCTAAACTCTATATGCAAACGAAGATAACCATGACATAAAACAACAGTAAAACAAAATCAGAATTTAATATTCAAGAAATAAAAACAACTTAATCTAGATTTAATTTAAGGTAAAAATAAAATAAAATAAAAATAATAAAACCTTAATCAATAACCTAAAACAATCAAACTTTAATTGCAATGCTTAAATAAAATTACCAACTACAAACATAATCCAAATATTGACAAAAGAAAACTAAAAACAACCTAGAAAATGCATAAAAACATTAAAAACAAAACCGAGGATTAAATGACAGACTGAACAGTAGGTCTGTAAAGGGTGACTGAATGGAAGATTGGACAGATGGTCCGAATGGCAGTCCGTATAATAAAAATAGTAAAAACTAACCTAAATGAACTAATTCTTCAGTTGAAGTTATGCAGTTCTAAACCTAATGCATGGAATCAATAAACAAACCTATTTAATCAACAATTAACTTCAAACTAACTTTTAAACAAAAAGAAAGCATTGCATTGTAAACTAATTAGTAAACTAGAAATTAACTTAAACAAACTAGAAATTAACTTAGGCAAATTCATGGTAAGAAATAAATAAACAGAACTAAATTTAAATCAAAGTAAACTATTCTATATAAGCAAATTCATAACAGGAAATAAACAAACAAGAATAAATCTAAATGGAAGCAAACTATTCTATATGTTTAGAAATAGAAACTGAAAACAATACTGGAATGAAATGACTGTAAATAAACTAACTGAAAGCAAATAATTGAAAACAAATGACTCAAAGCAAAGCTATGCGCACATCTACTTATTTAATTGCTGAAATAAAAACTAAGCTAATGCAATACAGGAAATGCAATAAAATAGCATTTACTATTATCTAATGCAAACAAACTAGAAATTAAACTAAACTAGCTAAAATAGAAAAGAAAGAACTAAATTAAACTAAGAAATGAACCTCTGGTTGATGAGGCCCCCCCTCAACAATCAGGGGTGAAGTTTGCTAACTCCTACTCAAACACAATCTTCAACAACAATGCATACAACTCTTTATTCAATTTCAGAAACATAATTACAATGCTTATAAAAAAATATGACTAATTGACTTCTGACTAACTTTGCTCTGTATTCAGAGACTGATATATATAGTTTACATGAGAGATGAGCAAGTTGAACCCAAAGGTCATCTTCTCTCTAATTTTAGGCATTTAAAGCACATAATTGATTTGAAACCAACGCATAGTATGGCTCTTCATTTAGCGTGATCGTGGAACAATGTGGTGAGTCTGCTCCTTCTTCAGCGTGCTTGATGTGGTGACGACCCCTTCCTTAGCATGGAGGATGGATTAGTGTTTAGCGTAGGTTTGTACATAGCAGCAGGTTCTAGAATGCAGGTTGTTCATTGGTGCGAGCATGTGAGTTTGCAAGCTGGTGTGCGATCAGATGCGTGGATGATTAGTCGGTTGCAGGCTGTTTTATGCTTAAAATCCAAAAAATAATTATGGATAGTGTGCAGGTTGAACGACGAGCTAAACGAAACACTGAGCTGTGAGTTGGATGTGCATTGATCTAGGGAAAACATGGCGTCGTGGTGAAAAGGGAAGAGCACACATTATAGGTTCTTAGAATGAGGGTGCTTCTTCAATTGAACGCATGGGATGGTGATGTGGTGGTAAAAAACGTGACAGCGACAATTCTCTAGAATGTTCCCTCCTTTGAATGCGTGAGTAGGGAAAACATGATGGCAAAATCAATGCACCGGCAATCAATCTAGATTGTTGATTATGCTATCACTTGGGCACGTGGTCAACAAAACAATTTGCATACTTCTTCAACGTTTAATGCCTGATATTGGATGTTAACAACGCACGGGCTGGTGGGCGAGCTGAACTCCAAGCTGCATCATGAGCTGGACATATGGTGCAAAAGAAAGGCTGAATACGTTTTGGTGTTAATTTGCCCAAATGAACTATAAAATCTGCAAACAAATACACATATCAAATAATACATTAAATATGATTTAAATAATACAATTTTGAGTTAATAAAATCATAAAAGTGATATTAATAACCAAAGTTATAATAACATCAAATTTTTTCTTAGCTTGTACTGAAATAACGATCTGCATGACATAGAATATACTAAAGATAATAAAATATGCGTTAAAATGTGTTATTTAATTACCAAAAATGATAACAAAATGAGGCTCAACAAATAGAAAACTTGCTATCTGAAGTTTCAAAACATGTTCTCAGTCATGAGATCCTTCTCATGGCACATGGTAGCTTCATGCTCTGGATTCCATTGGGCACCACCATACTGCTCTGCTCAGGTCATTCTACCTGAGTCTTCAGGAAGTCCTCATATGTATGCCCATACATACAAGAGGCATTTCTCATGGAACTACAAGCTCACATGTAGGCCTACTCATCCTATACATAGGATCCACTTACCTGCAGGAGATCCTTCAATGAACTTCCTGCAATACCCTGCAAGTCGCACAAAATATATCACATATGTTAGCTTTCTTGAAGCATGCCAACTCACCATGGCCTCAATATTTTTAGGGTCTCCGGATATTCCTCTATCTGAAATAATTGTGGCCTGAATGATGAATTCTATTTTCATAGAAGTCACATTTTCTCAACCAGCAATCAACTTATGCTTCTGGAGAAAATTCAAAGTCAACCTCAATATATTTTGCATGTTACTCCTCATTCTTAGAATAAATAAGAGTACTACTAAGGAAATAAAAACAAACCTATCCAGATACTTACTGAAACATTATTCATGAGGCATCATAAGATCTATACCTTTCCCTGAAGGTTGTCCTATGAACATTTCCATCCTCGGTTCAATTGACTGAACCCATACACAATCAAAGTGTAACCATATTTATTTTCTCAAACCACACTAGTGATCCTCACTGGAACACACTGGACCTAACATACTCCTTTTTCCACAACTCTTGTAGCTACATCATTATCTCTAACAAATCTGAGTCCCTATGCCACATGATAGCCCTCCAACCTAGGAGTATCATTAACTGCTGCCTCCAAAACATGAGTTGTATACACTACAAAATTTCCCAAAGAACCTCTTTAGCTACATTACGGAAGACTTCCTCCCAGAGATCACTTCTGGAATGCCTTTCACGACCTTTAGGTTGCTTCTTCATCTAAGCACTTCAAAGGTCTTGTTGTAACAATCAAGCCTTTTCCTCTGTTCTTCCAACCAATCCATTCTGATGAGGACATCATAGGATCCAGGAGGTAGAACATTCAGATATGCATAGGTGGCTAACCCATCTATGACCAATGGAAATTCCTTACCACCTTGCCGACTTCCCTCCCAGTTCTAGTGGCTAATTGGACTAACCATGATCCTTTATGCTTTGAATTCTTCAAAGTGAAAATCTCACAAGTCCAAGGGTGATATATCTATGAGTGGATCGAGGGTCAATAAGAAAAGAACAATCTGCCCATCAATCTCACCCTCAACTTCCACCATAGTTGAGTTATGACCTATCTGGTGGTCTACAAGTTTTAGGAATGATACCTGCTTCTTGATGCACAGTTTGAGCTTCACAATAGTGAACACATTTCCCATTCAATGACCCAATTCTATCCTTTCTCAAGCATCTGTCCTATGTTGTATAACCTGCATATATACACCATCTAAATGTGCTTTAATGCTATCTTCATATGATGTCCCTTCATTTATATAGAATGATTTTATTCTTTATAGAAATATCCTTGTACATTCCTTTTTCTTCCTTCATTCTCTTATCATATTCACTTGACTATATCAGGGGAACGACGGGGGTCAAGGGGGCTTGCCCCCTTGTGGCTTCCCTGCGCCACTATGGGGTGGGTTGAGGGCAACGCCCTCATTTTTTTTTTGTAGATATTTCAATTTTGCACAATCTGGCGCATAAACATGTTTCCATTTTTCCATATTTTTGGTCCCTGAAATCCTGCTAAGATCCCTGTTAAAAGATCCATCTCGTCTCCATCTTCAATTTACAACCACCATTGCGGCTCACTCTTCTTTTCCTTCCGCCATTGTTGTGGCTCAAATCTCAATTCCCAACTGCTGCGCCGCATTAGAATACTTTCTGATTTTGATTTGAAAACTTCTTTTCTCTACCATCGCTGTAGAGGCTCTTTCTTCATCTTCTTTTCATCGCGCATCGGCTCAATCCGATCGACACTCATCAGCTCTTTCTTCATTATTCACTCGTCACGCCGGAAATATTTTCCAGTTCTAGCTGCCATTGTGGCTTGGTCATCTTATTCATCTTGACGCTATTGTGGCTTCTCCTTCAGCTTTCGCCCACCGCCATAGCGACTCAAATTTTGGTTTCCTCCTGCCGTTGCAAAAGATTTTTCATCTTCCAGTTGATTTTCCATACTTAGGAAAAAATTTCAAAATTTCCTTTCACCCTCTTCTTCCATTCACTGTAGTGGCTTGATGTTCATATTTTCTTTGCCGCTACATGTCAGCTCTACCTTCCTTTCTCCGCTGCTGCAACGACTGAAAATTCACCTTCTTGCTGCCGCTACATCTCCTCTCTAGAAAACCTAGCTGCCATTGTGGCTCGATCATCAATCTATAGCCATCATTGCAGATCAAATGGTAAAACCTATCCTCTCTATTGGCAAGAATCAGACAATCATAGCCGCCGTAGTGGCTCGATTCTAAAAATTCATCTACTACTGTCATTTCACTTCAGTTATGTTAATCGCCAAGGAAGAATTTTTAGACTTAGAGAAATTTTTGAAAATTTCTCCTATCTGTTGAACACACACAGGTTTTTTCTCCCTCTGTCACTTCTCTACCTTGGCCCATTGAGGCCCAATGCTGCAATCATTGCTCCGATAGCACACTGTAATGTCCCCTCCCTTCATACCGACGATGGAGAGGACGCGACCATCAGACTAATTGTCAAATGGGAAAAATAGCCTGATGAACATAAAGACATGAACATGCATTGAATTATCAAATTAGCACAGAAATATAAAACCTACAACTATATAGCAGAAGCAATCATCCATGCAAGCATTCATAATATTATACACATATCCATTAATGTACAACAGAAACAAAAGCATTCCCTAAATCATTCTTCATGTTCATAATAATTCATAAGCAAATACAGTTGCATATACAAAATGGATGAGAGTACTTATCTTTAAAGAAGTTGGCCCGCAACTAGCTATGTTGCTGCAATGTTCCACCCAACCATAGGACAGTGCTCTCATCAATCTCTCAGCAACACTTCCACCCCCAAGTTGGGCATGATTCCACAAGGACCTAGGGGACAACAATAGTCTCACACATAGCCCAAAGTTTATACCAGTCACAACCAATCCAACATATGGGTTTATCAGGCTATTAGAGAAGCCATCCTTCAAGTTGGGTTTGGCAGGATTCTAAGGCAGTGTACAGGAAGAACTACTAAGCTAGTGAGCTCATCCACAGAGCTAAGGACACCTTCAAAATATCTATTTGGATTGACAATCACATGGTCTACACACCCAACACAAGGAAGTGTCCCCTTCTCTACTCCCCAGTCCCTCGGGCTACCCCTTCCCTTCCAGTGCTCTTCAGAATGTGCAGAGCAGGTTCACCAACCACTCTTATATCATTGTGAGGTTCCACACTAGGTTTATCAAGCACATTCTACATCTCTTCCACTCCTAATCTTGCATACAGTTCAGACCAAAACAATAGAGGCATACACGACAATTGCCAGGTTCTGGACTGACAGGAAAACATACTAGGGAACCCAAAATCAGAAGTCCAATTGAGGGAAAACAACCCCCTAACAACAATTTGACTTCCCAAGTTCTTTTATGGACCTAACATGGCCAAAACAAACTAAAAAATACTCATAATTTGTGGGATTCCATCCCATTCACTGTGCAACCGCAACAATGAATTTCCTCGCTAACAGTCAACACAAAAACCCGAGCAGAGATCCCGACCACTAGATAATAAAAAAATACTTCCCAGCCAAGGGGACACAACATAGGAAAATCACTAAAAATCTGATCATGGTACACACATAGGCTCCAAATATGTCAGGAAGAGAGGAGTGTGGATGCCTGAAGGCATCACACACTCATAGCAACAAAATCATGGGGAAATGAGAGCTCTCTGAGCTTCCTCCTGCGTGAGAAGAAAATCCCCTGCCCTGCATGCGTGAGGAATTTCTACCTCTTGCCTGAGGAATGTGAATGAATGCCCACGATCTTCCTCCTTCCCCCAAAATGCATGTGAGATACCCACGTGCATGAGGGATGGGTAATCAATCCCCGACATGGGCTCTTACTTTGCCAAGAAGACAAGAAAACATTTTTGGGAGATCGGGTAGAAAATACAAAAAGGGTAGATGAACCATTTTATGGGTTTTCCCACTTAAACATGGATTTTCACATAGGATCAAGGGTTTAATTCACCCCCCCCTCCCGTTTTCGCCTTATTCTTTGTGAAATCATGCCCCTGTCTCTTTAATGTTGCGGTGTGTATCTAGTCATGGTATTTTTTTATTAATTAGCATTTTACATGATGTCTCAAACTATACTGTGTCTGGCTAGCACATAACCATCGGCATTGATTTTCATCGTCAAAACATAAAAAACCAAGCCCATGGTGGGGGCCTTTTCCTTGAGCTCCACACCATGATTTAATACAATATTTACATCATATGCAATTTAATACAATGGGGTCAAAACCAGGGTGTTACATATTTCCTATTACATACTCTTGATTCTTTCAATTAAGACCCTAACCAATGCAAATACCATTTGTTTGTACTCCAATGACTTCTCATTTTTTTTCCACCACTTTGGAGCTATGGAACATTATGAAGTAAGTGCATAAACAATTTAATACATAGAGAAAATTACAAGGATTTTAATATTGGATTCCATCTTTAAGAGATATTATGTAGTATTCAATGAGATTCAGTACAAATGTTTCTCTTAGAGTTAATAGATACCTCAAAGTTTCACCAATGTTTCTCTATATAAATTAGAGTCTTTCAGAATTGTCACATGAATTTGTAGCTTATACTGATTTATATTTTCTCTATCCATCATGTAGTTGTTTTCCTTTAAACCCTAGTCCATCCCTTCAAACATAAGATTATGTGTTTCTTGTGTAGATTCTCCAATCAACTATGCACATCTTTCTACAAGTCAGATGCAACAATTCCTCAAGGAAAAGGATTCATAAACAACTTTATGATCTGGAAAATGGAAATGGTCGGTTCCATTTCAAAGGAGGGAGATACAATGTTCATGTACCAAAATGGTCTAGAAAGTTGGTGGGACACTTCAAACCCCTTACTACTATAAAATGAAAGTTTAGCAACACATTTTAAATTGCAGAGGCAATCATAACACATACACATATATTCTATAACATATTTATCTTGGTGCAATAATCTAAATAAGGTCTTAGAAAAATCAACAAGATCACATCCCAGTCATATACAGTCCACATAAGGACTTTACCCAACTTAGAGGTCTAGCAAGGTTTACATTCCAAGGGAAGTCATGTCTCAGACTTAGAATTCTTCAAATATGTCAAACCCAACATAAGGAGGTCATGAATCAACTTAGGAGAATCACACAAGTGACAGCCCATCCCGGCACACAAAACACAACTCGGTATAGGAGTTTCATAAGGTCACATAACAACCCAAGCATCATAAAAAAAAGTCACGATGAACTCAACCAAATCACAACTCAAGTCTAATAGTTAATAATAGGTCATGGTTGACCCCAAACAACAGTAAGGAGGTCATAACCTGCTCAAAACATCAACAAGAGGTACGACCCAACCCTAGCGGAAATAAACAAGATCACGACCTACTCAAAACAACTTGAATAGGAGGGAGGAAACCTTAGATGGATTAGAAAGAGGTGAATGTAGGAATTTCTCCTAAATGTAGGAAAAATGATGTTAGCAAATGATTAGTACACTAACTATAAGACTACTTTATAAATTTGAAAATCCAGTAGAGAAGGCACCTTAATGTTATAGTTACAAGTCGTTGATAGGTTGTTTTTAAGCATTTTGAAGCATACATACTTTGGTGAGAAGGGTTGCTAACTATGACCAATAATCTCATATTGTAGAAGTTTAGTTAGTGTTGTAATAGTCAATTGGAACTTTCCTTTGGGTCATTATTTGGAAAAAAATGTATTGGAAGTGGATATCTCTACATATATTTAACATTATGGAGTATAAATGATCATGTACAAAGCCTAGGAATATTCCTATAAACACAAGATTCAAGAATGGACAGCCTATTATTGGATGGAATATTTAGTTTGACTAAACAAAAGTCTTGGTTATAGGGTGTGAGTTAATAATTGAAGCTACAGGAACTAATGAGGTAGGTTAATGATCACAAAACTATCATGTGAGCACGAAGCTTTTGTCACAATAGTAAAAGAGACATTGACTTGATCTCTTGAAAATAAGATAGGCTATGAATTTTTGGAAACAACTACTTGGTCCCATTTGATAATTGTAAATATGTAACTTGGGAGGCACATCATAGGCCCGTTTCCATAATTGTGAACGCTCTGGACCTACTATGTTTCACATTAGAGAAAACTAGTCCAAGTAGGGGTTGGGATAATACGTTACCATACCAATTGTCCCATGTGTATATTAAAGGAAAAATTTATCCAAGGTGTGCTATTGATACTGTT
>LPNX010135474.1:1503162-1585286 GCA_001517045.1 Pseudotsuga menziesii | reverse complement strand
CAGCTCCATATTCAGTCTCCATTGTTGATAATTTGCATGATCAATTGTTAATTGCTGTGAGTGAAATTAATCTACTGCAGGCCTGAATTTCTACACAATACATGAAGGGAAGTTCATAGTTCCATCATGCAGTAGATGGAAACATCGTCGGATCAAGGAAAGATTCACTACGAAGAGACATTTGCAGCCAATGGGAGTTGAAACACATACATGATGAGCTTGATGAAGATATTAACCTTTTCTACAAGGTTGAAGATGAAAATCTATACACTATATGGATACATAGAATATTAGCAGCACAGGAAGCTACTTGTCACTCCGGTACATAATTTTTCAGTGCATAGAGTACGAAAGATAGAGGGATTATGATGCTCTGCTTCAGAGGGAGTGACTACAGAATATGTTGAGGTTCAACATGGTACGACATGATGGACAGATTGCTGATGAATCTAGGATTTACTGAGAGTAAAGAGGATCCCAAGCTTTGCTTCAAGGTTGAAGGCGGAAGACCAGTGATGCTCCTGTTATATGTTGATGACTTGTTCCTGACAGAAAAGAGGAACTCATTAAATTTTCAAGAAGAAGACTTGTTGTTGAGTTTAAGATAAAGGACTTGGGGATGATGCACTACGTTCTAGGCATGGAGGCGTGGACAAGGGAAGTATGCAATAGATATCCTGAAGAGGTTCAGGATGATGGGTTGTAATTCCATGAGCACACCTATTGCATCGAACTTGAAGCTATTGAGTGTTGCTTCATCAAAGTTGATTGATGCCACGATGTATCGTCAGATGATTTACCTGACAAATACAAGACCAAATATTTTCTTTTTTGTGAACACATTGAGACATGTTCACCTGATGGTTGCAAAGCATGCAATGAGGTACTTAAAGGGTACATTTGATTATGGGCTCAAGTATGAGGTGAATCACAAAATTAAGCTTGATGTTTATGTGGATTCGTATTGGTTAGGAAGTGCCATTGATAGGAAGAGCACTTCAAGGTGCTACTTCAGTATGAGATCAAGTATCACTATATCAGGGATATGGTGCAGAGAGGAGTAGTGAAACTCCACTATGTTGCAATGGATGAACACATAGCTGATGTGTTGATGAAGCCATTGGCCAAAGTGAAGTTTGAATACTTCAGGGAGAAGCTTGGTGTTCTCCAGATCGAGGTTCCCTCAAAGGGGAAATGATGATACCTAGAGACATTCTGACATGGTGAGAGGATTAGGTTCCTTCCATGGTCAGATGTAAGGGATGAGCCATTCTGTCATGGTGAGAGGATTAGGTTCCTTCCATGTCAGATGTGAGTGCTAAGCCATTCTGATGTGACTGTAGGATTGGTTCCTACATGATCAGATATAAGTGTTGAATGCCATTCTTGGAATGGAGGCACCTGGTCAGTTACGAGGAATACTCAGCTTGGTGCTGAGTTTCATTCTCTGGGAGAATGGAGGCACCTGGTGAGTTACCAGGAATACTCAGTTTGGGACTAAGGGACATTCTAATATGACTGTGGGATGTAGTCTTACATGATCAGATGTGAGTGCATGGCCATTTTGATGTGATTGAGGGATGTGTTTCCACTTGATCAGATATAAGGGCTGATACCATTCTCTAGGAGAATGGACGTACCTGATCAGTTACCAGGAATCCTTAGTCTAGGACTGAGATCCCTTTCGATGCGATGTTTTCGAATATGGTCGGATGTAAGTGCTAAGCCCTTTCGATGCGGTGTTTTCGAACATGGTAGAATGTAAGAGTAGAGCCCTTACAATGTGATGTTTTTGAACATGGTCAGATGTAAGAGTTGATCCTTTCCGATGTGGTGTGTTCGCACATGGTTGGATATAAGTACTAAGCCATTCTGGTGCAATGTGTTTACACATGGTCAGGTGTGAGTGTTGGGCCTTTCTGACAAGATGAGGTCAGATGTGAGTGCTGGGCGTGCCTTTCTGACAAGATGAGGTCAGATGTAAGAGCTGGGAGGGCCATTCTGACTTAGGGTCAGATATAATAATTGAAGAAGACCTACATGGAGGCTAGGCCTACAACTAGTATGAAAAAGGGTTGGCTCTGTAGAACTTCCTGTGATGAGAAGAATGAAGAGATAGAACCATTTGATTGAGATAGCAGAAGCAGTAATGATGATGATGATTCAGTAATGATCCATCTTTGATGATGATCTAGATCAAGTGATGATCCAGACTTGATGATGATCCAGTAGTGACGATCCAGATCAAGTGATGATCCATACTTGATGATGATCTAGTAGTGACGATCTAGATCAAGTGATGATCCAGACTTGATGATGATCTAGCAGTGACGATCCAGATCAAGTGATGAGCTAGAATTGATGATGATCTAGTAGTGACAATCCAGATCAAGTGATAATCCAGACTTGATGATGATCTAGAAGTGATGATCTAGATCAAGTGATGATCTAAACTTGATGGTGACCCAGCAGTGATGATCTAGATCAAGTGATGGTCCAGACTTGATGATGATCCAGTAGTGACGATACATATCAAGTGATGATCCAGACTTGATGATGATCGAGCAGTGACAATCTAGATCAAGTGATGATATATACTTGATGATGATCCAGTAGTGATGATCAAAATCAAGTGATGATCTAGACTTGATGATGATCTAGCAGTGATGATCCAGATCGAGTGATGATGATCCAGATCCATATGAAGATGACTTGAATATGAAGATGACCTAGAGATGAAGATGAAGATGACCTGAATATGAAGATGACTTGAAGATGAATATGACTTGAAGATGAAGATGACTTGAAGATGATGAGAACTTGATGATGATCCAGATGATACAGAGAAGAATACTTGTGCTGATAAATTGTGTCGAGAGAATACCTTCCTAGTTAAGAGGGAGTGTTGATGTATTTGTAACTTCGGAATGTATTCACTTGTATATCTTATGTATTGTACCCTGATTTTTATTCCAAGATGTATCTATAATTTAATTGACTCATGTCATGCCCCGATGTTCCAATCGGGAGATTCAATAATGTAACAAGTCATGTAAAGTAATTGTGGGTAACCCTCCTATTTGTCAAGGGTTAAAGTCCCCGCAGTTGTGGGGACCTAGGGTTATTAGAATATCCTAGAGAATTTGACCCTAGGTGAGTCATTGTAAGTTGGGGCAATAGTACCCACCATTGTGTTAAGGATAAACCTCCTTGTTGGTCGGAGGAGGAAAATTCCCCACAAGTTGTGGGGCACTAGGGTTATTAGACACTCCTAGAGATGTCGGTTCTAGTAAGTAATTGTTAAGTGAGGCCGACACGTTGGAGTGGGTTTAAAGTGAATGAAAGAATATAAATAGAGAGTGAGCGTCTCTATTTATCACATGCACTCACTCATTGGGGCACATGAGTGAGAGAGGAGAATCTCTCTCAAGTGTGAGAGAGAGAACAAGCTGTGGAGATCATCTTTTCTATTTTCGAGTTTTACTACTACCATTGGTGCTCATTCTATCTCTGAGGAAGTTTCAGGGTTTTCTCCTTTATGGTTTCCCCAAAAATAATTCTTTGTGTCTCTTGTCTCTTGTGTTTATTGTTGTGCATGTTATACTCTCAGTTAAGATCCCAAGATAATGCTATCTTGAATGATAAAAATCTAACATGGTTTCAGAGATAACTCGAGAAGAAGACATTGTAGAACTACAGAAGCTAGGGATGCTTACTTTTTTGGGTATCTCTCCACAATCTATCAACAAAAGTATGCTAGGATGACTCTCCATTGAAGGGTGCATCTTTCTGTCGAAACATAATTCAAATCCGAACATTTTCAGTTTTTGGTGCGGGAAATTAGGGCTTGTTACAGAAGAGGCATTTTTTAGTGAGCCTAGCATAGGATTTCTCTCCTCATCAAAATCAAAGTTTAGAGACCTGGTTCAAGATTTTTGGTTGGGTGAAACTTCAGGAAAGTCAAACCCTAGTTTGACCCCGAGCTGGAAAAACCCTAAAATACTAAAACTGATATGTTTTGGTACATTCACTATATATCAGGATTGGAGAAGGATCGGGAGCTGAAACTTTCACAAGTTTAATATAAAATCCTGATTTAGATTGTATCCAAAATTCAGCCTCATATTCGCTATATTATGGGATATATGATTCGTCCACGTTAGGGTTCCATCCTCTTCCAAGATTCATCCCTAAACAGGACACATGGGGAGAATTGCTATATATTGGGATAAAAAGGTCCAAATAAAATTTATGAAGATGTTCCAAAAAGGTCACAGAATTTATTTTTTGTGCTCTAAATTTTAGACCTAGAAGATGAAACAGTGACATCTGGCAGTCCATACAACTGTGATGTTATGAACAGTCCTGTAACAAGTCACCTTGGGAAAATGATCATAAGTCCCAATTGGTGAAACCAATTCTCATGAAACCTATGGTTTTGGAACAGGAATAGATGAGCATACCTCAGTGCTAATATTCAGATAGAGAGGATTAGTAATTTTGGAGATATCGCAGAAACAATATCAGGAATTTCTGTAAAAGAAATTGGAAAACTAGGGATTCCTGTTCCTGGACCTTCCCTCCACTGTTTTCAGAAAAGGAGTACATTGGACAGCTCACCTTGAAGATATATATCTTTCTATCTAATCAAATCTGAAATATTCCAATTTTTGAAACTTAGGGTTTCTCTGACAAACCCTACATCAGCTAGCTCCGGAACCAGGACGGACACCTCAGATCGAGAAGATCTAATCTTTTGCTATTTTCATTTGAGGTTCTCATTTCAAAGTGATCTATCACATCAGCTTGATGACAATCTTGGTGAAGTTGACAAATTCCAAGCATGGAAGTATATGATCTCTATGAAGAAAATGAATTGGACACCTACATGAGTAGAGAGGTTCCAATTCTAGAGGGAGATGAGGCTCAAAGCCTTACCCAAGAAGAACTTGATCAAGGCCAAGAAGATCATTGCTAATTCAATCACGGATAAACTTGTACCACAAGTGTCTTCCCTAAAGACACCAAAAATGTTTGATTCCTTGACCAAGCTATTTTAAGGGAAGAAAAAAAATCAGAAGATGGCTTTGAGAAAACAGTTGAAGAATGTGAAGATCCAGAATGCATATCAACTTGAAGTAGTAGAAGAAGAAGTGGAGAATGCATAAGTGGTGATAACCTCCTTGAATGGCCTCCCAGGATCATGGGATTCATTCATTCAAGGAATGTGTGCCAGAAGTAAGTGATTACTTTCAACAGACTCTAGGAAGAAGAAGAATTCGACTCATATCAAGAGAAGAGAAGATGGGAGCAATAGAAGATCAAGCTCTCACCATCAAAAGAAGATCCCTCAAGCGATGAGGAATATGAATGACTCAATTCTTGAAGAACCTCTTATCCATGTTGATCATTTGGATAAGAAATGATGAAGTCATGAATGAAGAAGATGATGAAGCAGAAGGATCAAGAAGGAGTGTACCCACGAAACAAATAAAGATAAATATTCAATTGTCATTTAATGATATTGTTTTTTTAGGCATTTGTTTATATTCAGTTGATGTATTACGCATGATAGAGTGTTTTCATTAATGACAGCATACTACTAATATGCATGTGATGGGTAAGTATCTCATGGTGCTATACAACACTCCATTGCTACTTATCTAGAATGAAACCTCTTTGATAACATATTGGATTAGTGCACAATCTCAATGTTGTCCTGGTAGAGATGGAAGGAATCTAGAAAGTTTCAGTGAGATATGGATGGATGTTGTATTGGATAAAATAGTTGCATGATCATATATTTATGAATAAGAAATTTTCATTATGAATATACCTTATGAAATGTTTCTAACCATACACCTAATGCATTTGACTTGTAGGAAAGATCGTGTACATAATCACCTACAAGAAAAGAAGGATGAGACTTGTTCCGAAGAACAAGTGACGATAGATAAAGAATAATATGACGAATGCAGCGACATCATTGATGCAGAACCTTCCAGCCATGAAGAAGTAACCAAGAAGAAAGGGAAGACCTGTTCAAGAAGAATGATGTCTAGGATGTAGTATCGATACATGAAGGGAATTTCGTAGTTCCATCATGTAGTAGATGTAAACATCATCAGATACAAGGAAATATTCACTACGAAGAGACATTTGTAGCCAGTGGGAGTTGAAACACATACATGATGAGCTTGATGAAGATCTTAAGCTTTTCTACAAGGTTGAAGATGAAAATATATACACTATATGGATACATAGAATATTAGTAGCATAGGAAGCTACTTGTCACTCCGGTACAGAATGTTTTAGTGCATAGAGTATCAAAGACAAAGGGAGTATGATGCTCTGCTTTAGAAGGAGTGACTACAAAATATATTGAGGTTCGACATGGTACGACAGGATGGACAAATTATCGATGACTCTAGGATTTATTGAGAGTAAAGAGGAGTCCAAAATTTTCTTCAAGGTTGAAGGTGGAAGACCAGTGATGCTCCTGTTATATGTCGATGACTTGTTCTTGACAGAAAAGAGGAACTCATTAAATTTTCAATAAGAAGACTTGTTGCAAAGTTCAAGATAAAGGACTTGGGGATGATGCACTACGTTCTAGGAATGGAGGCATGGACAAGGGAAGTATGAAGTAGAGATCCTGAAGAGGTTGAGGATGATGGACTGCAATGCCATGACCACACCTATGGAATCAAACCTAAAGCTATTGAGTCTTGGTTCATCAGATTCGGTTGATGCCACGATGTATTGTTAGATGATTTACTTGAAAAATATGAGACCAGATCTTTGCTTTGCCATGAACACATTGAGACATGTACACTTGATTATTGCAAAGCATGCAGTGAAGTACCTTAAGGGTACAGTTGATTATGGGCTCAAGTATGAGGTGGCTCAAAAGATTAAACTGGAAGGTTATGTGGATTCGTATTGGGTAGGAAGTGCCATTGATAGGAAGAGCACTTCGAGGTGCTACTTCAGTATGAGATCAAGTATCACTATATTAGGGATATAGTGTAGAGAGGAGTAGTGAAGCTCCACTATGTTGTGATAGACAAACACATAGCTGATGTGTTGATGAAGCCATTGGCTAGAGTGAAGTTTGAATACTTCAGGGAGAAGCTTGTTGTTCTCCAGATCGAGGTTCCCTCAAAGGGGAAATGATGAGACCTAGAGCCAGTCTGACATGGTGAGAGGATTAGGTTCCTTCCATGGTGAGATGTAAAGGCTAAGCCATTCTGTCATGGTGAGAGGATTAGGCTCCTTCCATGTCAGATGTGAGTGCTAAGCCATTCTAATGTGATTGTATGATTGGTTCCTACATGATCAGATATAAGTGTTGAATTCCATTCTTGGAATGGAGACAGCTGGTCAGTTACCAAGAATACTCAGCTTGGTGCTGAGTTGCCATTCCTTGGGAGAATGGAGGCACCTGGTCAGTTACCAGGAATACTCATTGTAGGACTGAGGGCCATTCTGATATGACTGTGGGATGTAGTCTTACATGATCAGATGTGAGTGCATGGCCATTATGATGTGATTGAGGGATGTGTTCCCACTTGATCAGATATAAGGGTTGATGCCATTTTCTGGGAGAATGGAGGAACCTGGTCAGTTACTAGGAATCCTCAGTCTAGGACTAATAGCCCTTCCGATGCAGTGTTTTTGAACATGGTTGGATGTAAGTGCAGATCCCTTTTGATGTGGTGTTTTCAAACATGGTCGAATGTAAGTGCAGATCCCTTCCAATGCGGTGTTTTAGAACATGGTCGGATGTAAGAGATGAGCCTTTTCGATGTGGTGTGTTTGCACATGGTTGGATATAAGTGCTGAGCCATTCTGGCGCGATGTGTTTACACATGGTCAGATGTGAGTGCTGGGCCTTTCTAACAAGATGAGGTAAAATGTGAGTGTTGGGCATGCCTTTCTGACAAGATGAGGTCAGATGTAAGAGATGGGAGGGCCATTCTGACTTAGGGTCAGATATAAGTGCTAAAGAAGGCCTACATGGAGGCTAGGCCTACAACCAACATGAAAAAGGGCTAGCTCTATAGAAATTCTTGTGACAAGAAGAATAAAGAGATAGCACCATTTGATTGAGATAGCAGAAGCAGTAATGATGATGATGATTCAGTGATGATCCAGCTTTGATGATGATCTAGATCAAGTGATGATCAGGACTTGATGATGATCCAGTAGTGACAATCCATATCAAGTGATGATCCATACTTGATGATGATCTAGTAGTGATGATCCAGATCAAGTGATGATCCAGACTTGATGATGATCTAGCAGTGACGATCCAGATCAAGTGATGATATAGACTTGATGATGATCCAGTAGTGATGATCTAGATCAAGTGATGAACCAGACTTGATGATGATCTAGCAGTGATGATCCAGATCAAGTGATGTTCTAGACTTGATGATTATCTAGTAGTGATGATCCAAATCAAGTGATGATCTAGACTTGATAATGATCTAGCAGTGATGATACATATCAAGTGATGATCCATACTTGATGATGATATAGTAGTGACGATCCAGATCAAGTGATGATCTAGAATTGATGATGATCCAGCAGTGACGATCCAGATCAAGTGATGATCCAGACTTGATGATGATCCAACAGTAATGATCCAGATCGAGTGATGATCTAGATCCAGTGATGATGATCTAGATCAAGTGATGATCCAGATCCAGATGAAGATGTCTCAAATATGAAGATGACCTAAAGATGAAGATGACTTGAAGATGAAGATGACCTGAAGATGAAGATGACTTGAAGATGAAGATGAATTGAAGATGATGAGAACTTGATGATGATCTAGATGATACAGAGAAGAAGACTTGTGCTAATAAATTGTGTCGATAGAATACCTTCCTAGTTAAGAGGGAGTGTTTATGTATTTGTAACTTCGGAATGTATTCACTTGTATATCTTATGTATTGTACCTCGATGTTTATTTTGGGAAGTATCTATAATGTAATTGATTCATGTCATGCCCCGATGTTTCGATTGGGAGATTCAATAATGTAACAAGTCATGTAAAGTCATTATGGGTAACCCTCCTATTTGTCAAGGGTTAAATTCCCTGCATTTGTGGGGCCCTAGGGTTATTAGACTATCCTAGAGAATTCGACCATAGGTGAGTGATTGTAAGTCAGGGCAATAGTTGTTAGTTTTTCATCATATAAGCTAGCATTATGATCTTAGGATCTTTTCACTGAGAGAATAACAAGAACAACAATAAAACATAAGAACATCACAAGAGACAAGAGACACAAAGAGTTTTCCTCGCGAAAACCATAAAGGAGAAAACCCCTCAACTTCCTTAGAGATAGAATCAGGACAAAAGGTAAAACTGGAAAACAGTAAGATGATCTCCTGACAGCAGCAGTCTCTCTCTCTCACACTGAGAGAGCTTCTCCTCTCTCACTCATGCGCCCCAATGAGTGAGTGTGAGTGTTGCGAGTAAGATAAATAGAGAGGCTCACTCTCTATTTATATTCTTTCATTCAATTGAAGTGCACTCCAACATGTCGACCTCACTTAATAATTAATTACTAGAGCTGACATCTCTAGGAGTTTCTAATAACCCTTGTGCCCCACCACTTGTGGGGACTTTGCCTCCTCTGACCAATAGGAGAGTAACACAATGGCGGGGACTATTGCCCTGACTTATAATGACTCACCTAGGGTCGAATTCACTAGAATAGTATAATAACCCAAGGGCCCCACAACTATGGGGACTTTAACCCTTGACCAATAGGAGGGTTACCCACAATGACTTGACATGACTTTCTCACTATAGAAACTTCCCAATCGGAACATCAGGGCATGACATGGCTCAAATACATCCAAGAATAAACATTGGGTTAAAATACATACGAAATACGGATGAATACATTTCAAAGTTACAATTACATCAACACTCCCTCTTAACTAGGAAGGTATTCTCTCGACACAATTTATTAGCACAAGTATTCTTCTCTGTATCATCTGAATCATCGTCAACTTCTCGTCATCTTCATCCTCAAGTCATCTTCATCTTTAGGTCATCTTTATCTGGATCTGGATCATCACTCGATCTGGATCATCTTCACTGAATCTAGATCATCACTCGATCTGGATCATCATCACTGGATCTGGATCATCACTCGATTTGGATCATCATCACTCAATCTGGATCATCATCATTGGATCTGGATCATCACTTGATCTAGATCATCATCACTGGATCTGGATCATCACTGGATCTGGATCATCATCATTAGAATGGATCTGGATCATCACTCAATCTAGATCTGGATCTGGACCATCACTCGATCTGGATCATCACTGCTGGATCTAGATCATCACTCGATCAGGATCATCACTGCTATATCTAGATCATCACTCAATCTGGATCTCTCAGATTCATCATAATGGATCTGCATCATAGCTTGATCTAGATATCATCTGGTCATCATCATGTGTGTGCTATCTCATCATAGGAAGTTCTATAGATCCAACCTTCTTTCATGCTGGTTTTAGGCCTAGCCATCAGGTAGGTCTTTTCCCAACACTTACATCTGACCTACTCGTCAGAAAGGCATGCCCAACACTCACATCTGATCATGTAGTAAACTACAATCACATCAAAAAGTCCCAACACTCACATTCACCAGCATGACAGGACATCACTATCATCTGTGAAAAGGCTTCAGCACTTATATCTGACCTACTCATCAGAAATGCATACTTCCATCTAGGAGGGAACACATCCTACTCACAGTTATGAAATATTTCCATACTTTCATCCAGGATAGAATCACATCCTACTCACAATGATGGAAGACTTCTATCTAGGCGGGAACACATCCTACTCACAGTGATGAAATATTTCCATACTTTCATCCAGGATAGAATCGCATCTTGCTCACAGTGATAAAATATTTCTGCACTTACATCTGAATTGGTAGGAATCAAATCCTACACCCTCGTTAGAAGGGCATGCACTCACATCTAACCTGGTAGGAACTGAATCCTACACCCTCATCAGAATGCCCCCCAGTCCCAGACTGAGCTACTTGGTAATGGACCAGGTGCCTCCACTCTCCCGGAGAGTGGCAGTTGCCCTTACATCTGTCCTACTCGATAGAATGGCCAATACTCACATCTGACATGGGAGGAACCTAATCCTTTAACCATGACATAATGGTTCATCCCTTACATCTGACCTACTCATCAGAATGGCTCTCTCAGTCCCGGACTGAGTGTTCCTGGTAACTAACCAGGTACCTCCATTCCCAGAATGGAAATCAACACTCATATCTGACATGGAAGGAACCAAATCCTCTCACCATGACAGAATGGCCCAGACCTTATATCTGACCTACTCGTCATAATGGCTATGGATCTCAGCACTCATATCTGACATGGAAGGAACTGAATCCTCTCACCATGACAGAATGGCTCATCCCTTACATCTAACCTGCTCGTCAGAATGGCTTTGGATCTCAGCACTCATATCTGACATGGAAGGAACTGAATCCTCTCACCATGACAGAATGGATTAGCCCTTACATCTGACCTGCTCATCAGAATGGATTTGGGACTCATCACCTTCCCTTGGAGGAAACCTCGATCTGGAGAACACCAAGCTTCTCTCTAAAGTACTCAAACTTCACTCTGACCAATGGCTTCATCAACACATCAGCTATTTGTTCCTCCATCGCAACATATTGGAGCTTCACTGTTCCTCTTGCACCATATCCCTAATATAGTGATACTTGATCTCAATGTGCTTTGACTTGTCATGGAACAATGGATTCTTTGACAAATTCACGTAACTCTGGTTGTCAAAATGCATACAAGTGGCATTCATCTAGAGATCAAATAAATTAGACAGTAGCTTCGATAGCCATACTGTCTCACAACTAGCTAGACAAGCTACGACATACTCTGCTTCAACTGTACTTAGTGCCACACAGGATTGCTTCCTGCTGAACCAAGAGATCACACCTGATCCCATATTGAAACAACACCCTGAAGTGCTCTTCCTATCGATGGCACTGGATGCCCAATCTAAATCAACATAACCCTCCAGGTTAATCTTTTGATTCGCATCATACTTGAGCCCATAATCAACTGTACCCCTCAGGTACCTCATAATATGCTTTACAGCAATCAAGTGAACATGTCTCAGATTTGTCAAGAACTGGCTCAAGCTGTTCATAGCAAAGAAAATATCTGGTCTCGTGTTCGTCAGGTACATCAATGATCCAATCATCTAATGATACATCGTAGAATCAACCATCTCTAATGAAGCATCACTCAATAGCTTCAAGGTCGATGCCATAGGTGTGGCCATAGTCTTATAGTCCATCATCCCAAACCTCTTCAAGATCTCTACTGCATACTTCCCTTGTCCAAGGAATATTCCATTTGTATTCTTCCACACCTCCATGCTTAGAAAAATAGTGCATCGACACATAATAGGAGCATCATTGGTCTTCCACCTTCAACCTTGAAGCAAAGGTTGGAATCCACTTTACTCTCAGTAAATCCTAGAATCATCAGTAATCTACCCATCCTATCGTACCATGTCGAACCTCAAGATATTCTATAGTCACTCCTTCTGAAGCGAAGCATCATACTCCCTCTGTCTTCTGTGATCTATGCACTAAAAAACATTCTGTACCGGAGTGATAAGTAGTTTCCTATGATACTAGTATTCTATGTATCCATCTAGTATATAGAATTTCATCTCCAACCTTGTAGAAAAGGTTAGGATCTTCATCAATCTCATCATGTATGTGTTTCAACTCTTACTGGCTGCAAATTTCTCTTCGTAGTCTAGGCCTTCTTTTCGTGAGAAGCCTCGTGCTACGAATCTTGCTTTGTATCCCACGATGTTTCCATCTACTGCATGATGGAACTATGAACTTCTCTTCAGGTCTTGATACTGTGCCTTGACATCATTCTTCTTGAACTGGTCTTCCCTTTCTTCTTGGTGGCTGTATGGTTCTACATCAATGATGTCACTGCACTCGTCATATTATTCTTTGTCTTTGAACTGTTGTCACTTGTTCTTCGGAACAAGTCTTCATTCTTCTTTGCTTGTAGGCGATTATGTATAAGATCTTTCCTACAAGTAAAAATGCATTTCTATGGTTAGAACCATTTCATAAGGAATATTTATACTGGCAAGTTCTTATTCATAAATATATGATCATGCAACTACTTTATCCAATACAAAATTCATCCATATCTCACTGAAACTTTTCTAGATGCCTTCCATCTCTACCAGGACAACATTGAGATTGTGCACTAATCCAATATGTCAGCAAAGAGGTTTCATTCTAGATAAGTAGCAATGGATATTTGTATAGCACCATGAGCTACTTACCCATCACATGCATATTAGTAGTATAATGTCGTTAATGCAAACATCCTATCATGCATAATACAATAACTTAATATAAACAAATGCATAACAAAACAATATCATGAAATGGCAATTGAATACTTATCTTTATTTGTTTCGTGGGTATACTCCTTCATGAGTCTTCAGCTTCATCATCTTATTCATTCATGATAGCATCGTTTCTTATCAAATGCTAAGGAGGATAAGGGGTGCTTCAAGAGTTGATATCTTCATATTCCTCATTGCTTGAGGGATCTTCTTTGGATGGTGAGATCTTGATCTTCAATTGCTCCCATCTTCTCTTCTCTTCTTATGAGTCGAGCTTCTTCTTCTTCCCAGAGTCTATTGAAAGTAATCACTTCCTTTTCACACATATTCCTCGAATGAATGAATCCCATGATCCTGGGAGGCCATTCAAGGTGGCCATCACCACTTCTTCATTCTTCACTTCTTCTTTTACCGCTTCAAGTTGTTCTTGATTCGAGAGACCCTTGTAAAGTATCTCTACATTCTGGATCTTCACTTCCTTCAACTGATTTCTTAAGGTCATATTCCGATCTATTTTCTTCCCTTCAAATGGCTTGGTCAAGGAATCAAACCTCATCGGTGTCTTTAGGGAAGACACTTGTGGTAGAATTTGATCCGTGACTGAATCAACCGTGATCTTCTTGGCCTTGACCAAGTTCTTCTTGTGTAAGGCTTCTAGCCTCATCTCCCTCTAGAACTAGAACCTCTATACTCATGTAGGTGTCCAATTCATTTTATTCAGAGAGATCATATACGTCCATGCTTGGAAGTTGTCAACTTCACTAAGCTTATCATCAAGCTGATGTGATAGATCACTTTGAAATGAGAACCTCAAATTGAAATAGCAAAAGTTTAGATCTTAGCGATTTGAGGTGTCTGTCCTAGTTTCGTAGTTGGTTGATCTAGGGTTTTTCATAGAAAACCTAATTTTAAAAACTTGGAATCTTTCATATCTGATTGGATAGACAGATAGATCTCTTCAAATGGAGCTGTCCAATTTACTCCTTTCCTGAAAACAGTGGAGGGAAGCTCCCTGAACAGGAAGCCCTAGTTTTCCAATTTCTTCTGCAGAAATTTCTGTTACTCTTTCTATGATATCTCCGAAATTACTGCTCCTCTGATTCTGAAATTTAGTACTGAGGTAACCTCGCATGTCCCTGATCCAAAAACATAGGTTTCATCATAATTGGTTTCACCATTTGGGATTTATGATCCTTTTCCCAAGGTGACCTGTTGCAGGACTCTTCAGAACAGCACAGTTGTACGGAATTCCACGTGTCACTGGTTCGTCTTCTGAGTATAATTTTTGGAACAAAAAAATTAAAGTATGTGCCCTTTTTGGAACATCTTTAGGAATTCCATTTGGACCTCTGTAGCACAATATATTGCAATTCTCACTAGGTCTCCTTTTTAGGGATGAATTCTGGAAGAGACTAGAACCCTAACTTGGAGGGATCATATCTCCAATAATATAGTGAATCCGAGGCTGCATTTTGGAAAAAATGTTCATCAGGATTTTATATTCAGCCCCTACAATTTCTATCTCTTTATCCTTCACCAATATTTGGATATAGTGAATGTACCAAAACTTATCAGTTTTAGTACTTAGGGTTTTTCTAGCTCAGGGTCAAACTAGGGTTTGACTTTCCCAGAGTTTTACCCAACCAAATTTCTTGATACAGGTCTCTAAACTTAGGTATTGATGAGGAGAACAATCCTATACTAGGCTCACTCAAAAATTCCTCTTCTATAGAAATCCCTAGTTTCCACACTGAAGACTGAAAATGCTCGGAATCAAATTCTGCTTCGATAGAAAGATGCGCCCTTCAATGGAGAGTCAACCTACGATACTTTTGCTGATGCATTATGGAGAGAGACCCAAAAATTAAGAATCCCTAGATTCTGTAGCTGCACAATGTCTTATTCTCAGGTTAGCTCTGATACCATGTTAGTTTTTCATCATATAAGCTAGCATTATGATCTTAGGATCTTTTCACTGAGAGAATAACAAGCACATCAATAAAACATAAGCACATCACAAGAGACAAGAGAAACAAAGAGTTTTCCTCGAGGAAACCATAAAGGAGAAAACCCCACAACTTCCTCAGAGATAGAATCAGCATAAAAGGTAAAACCGAAAAACAGTAAGATGATCTCCCGACAGCAGCAGTCTCTCTCTCACACACTGAGAGAGCTTCTCCTCTCTCACTCATGCACCCCAATGAGTGAGTGTGAGTGTTGCGAGTAAGATAAATAGAGAGGCTCACTCTCTATTTATATTCTTTCGTTCACTTGAATTGCACTCCAACATGTCGGCCTCACTTAACAATTACTTACTAGAGATGACATCTCTAGGAGTGTCTAATAACCCTAGTGCCCCACCACTTGTGGGGACTTTGCCTCCTCTGACCAATAGGAGAGTAACACAATGGTGGGGACTATTTCCTCAACTCACAATGACTCACCTAGGGTCGAATTCACTAGAATAGTCTAATAACCCAAGGTCCCCACAACTGTGGGGACTTTAACCCTTGACCAATAAGAGGGTTACCCACAATGACTTGACATGACTTTCTCATTATAGAAACTTCCCGATCGGAACATTGGGGCATGACATGGCTCAAATACATCCTGGAATAAACATCGGGTTACAATACATAAGAAATATGGATGAATACATTCCGAATTTATAATTACATCAACAATAGTCCCCACCATTGTGTTAAGAATAACCCTCCTTGTTGGTCGGAGGAGGAAAAGTCCCCACAAGTTGTGGGGCACTAGGGTTATTAGACACTCCTAGAGATGTCATCTCTAGTAAGTAATTGTTAAGTGAGGCCGACATGTTGGAGTGGGTTTCAAGTGAACAAAAGAATATAAATAGAGAGTGAGCCTCTCTATTTATCACACACACTCAATCTTTGGGGCGCATGAGTGAGAGAGGAGAAGCTCTCCCAAGTGTGTGAGAGAGAACAAGTTGTGGAGATCATATTTTCTATTTTTGGGTTTTACTGCTGCCATTGGTGCTCATTCTATCTCTGAGGAAGTTAAGGGGTTTTCTTCTTTATGGTTTCTCAAAGGAAAATTCTTTGTGTCTCTTGTGTTTATTGCTGTGCATGTTATTCTCTCAGTTAAGATCCTAAGATAATGCTATCTTGAATGATAAAAATATAACACATACTTATTTTCAAGGCATTGTTGCTGCAACTTGTCCTGGACCTACACATATAATTCATCTTCAGTAACATGATTAACAATATGCTGTCTCAAAATACTAAGAGATGCCACATGCATTTCCTGCACCTTTTTGCTAAGTGCATCAACTACCTTATTCTCTTTTCCTTTTATGTGTTTGATTTCAAAATCAAACTCACATAAAAACTCCAACCATCTAGCTTGCCTAGCATTTAACGTTGGCTGATCAAACAAGTACTTCAAACCACAATGGTCTGTCCTTAGCTCAAATCTTCTTCCCATCAAGTAATGCCTCCAAATCTTGAGAGCATGTACTATGGCTACAAGTTTTAGGTCATGAGTGGCATAGTTCTTCTCATGCTCCTTCAAATTTATTGACTCATAACATATCACATTGTTGTCTTGCATAAGAACTCCTTCAATTCCTTGACCACATGCATCAGTGCACACCACAAAATATCTCTCTGGGTATGCAACTTTCAATACTGGTGCACTTGTGAGAAGGTTCTTCAACTGCTAGAAGCTTTCTTCACACTTCGATGTCCATTCAAACTTTATCCCCTTCCTTTGTAAAGAAGTGATGGCATGTGCAACCTTGGAGAATCCTTCGATGAATCTCCTGTAGTATCTTGCAAGCCCCATAAAATATCTTACATCTGTCACATTTCATGGAGTAGGCAAATTCACAATGGCTTCAATCTTGTCAGGGTCCAAAAATATACCCTCTTGTTAGATAATGTGACCCAAATATTGAATTCTATCTTTATAGAAGTCACACTTGTTCAACTTTGCATACACTGATGCTCCCTGAGACAAATTGTAATGACAATATTAGATGCTCTTTATGGTCTTCGTCATTCTTAGAATAAATAAGAATGTCATCAAGGAAAACAAGAACAAACTTGTCCAAATACCTGCTGAAGACACTATTCATAAGGCACATAAATGTAGCTGGTGCATTTGTGAGACCAAACGGTACCACTACAAACTCATAATGTCCATACCCCGTTTTGAAGGTTGTCTTATGAATGTCTTCATCCTTGATTCTCACTTGATGGTAACTAGACCTCAAGTCAATCTTGGAAAATACCTTTTCTCATCTCATTTGATCAAAGAGGTCATCAATTCTAGGAAAAGGATATTTGTTCTTCACAGTGGCTTTGTTCAGTTATCTGTAATCAATACACAATCTGAGTGTACCATATTTCTTCTTCACAAATAGAACTGGTACTCCCCAAGGAGACACACTTGGCTTGATATACTTCTTTTCCAGCAACTCTTGCAGTTGCATCTTCAGCTCTAGCATTTCTGGTGTACTCATCCTGTAGGGTCTCTTGGACACTGGTTCTACTCCTGGCACAAGTTCAATTGTGAAGTCAATGTCCCTCTTTGGAGGAAGCCCTGGAATCTCATCAGGAAAAACATCCCTGGATTCTTTGAATACAGGATAGTCCTCCAACCTAATAGTCTCATTCTTTTCTACTTCCAAAACATGAGATGCATACACTCTGCAATCCTTCCTACAAAACTTCTTCAATTGTATTGCTAAAATATGCCTCACAGAAATCACCTTTGGAATGCCTCTTACAACTATTGGGTTCCCTTCTTCATCCATGCATTAAAAACTTTTATTATAGCAGTTGAGCTTTACCCTGTGAGCTTCTAACCAATCCATTATAATGAGAACATCATAGGAACCAAGTGGTATAACATTCATATATACACAAGTGACAAATCCATTCATCACCAATGGGAATTTCTACACCACTTCACTAACATTTCTCTTAGTTCCAGTGGGTAGTTGAACTAACCACGATTTGTTATGCTTTACTTTATTAAAAGCATAAATCTCCACTATTCTAGGAGCAATGTAACTGTGAGTAGAACCGGGGTCAATAAAAAAATAAACAGATTGCTGAACAATCTTACCTGCAACTTCAACCACAGTTGACTGGTGATCTACCTAGCGGTCCTCTAGTGATGCATATATTGTAGGGACAACCTTTGCTACTTGACCCACTGTTTCTACCTCTTGAATGTTGCAAGTTGGCCTTGCATTCTCATTCTCAAGTGGAATATTCCTGCATATGTGGGGCCCTCAACATTTCCAACATTGGAGTGGTGCTCTGTTCCGTAGTGGATATCTTGGCTCTTCTCCCACCATTCTAGCTATGGTTGCTTCTCAACTTGGGATAGCTGATTCTACTAATTCCTGAAGTTAGAGGGTTTGAAACCTTTTTTCCTTTGGTTAGACTTCTCATTCTTCTTTTCCTTCCATGTCTTATGATAATCATGTTTTTCTTTGCTTTGCTCATAGCAATACTTATCTTTCCTTATCGCTTCTTCCAGATTTCTAGGTTCATAAAACTCAATTATGTCTTTGTAAGACTACGACAATCCACTCAAGAAATGTTGGATTTTCACCTTCTCATCTTTGATGTACCTGACATACCTAAACAATTCCAAGAACTTATTTGCATAATATTCCATGGTCTGCTGTCCCAATCTCAGCTCATGGAAATCCTTGATATTATCATCATAGTACCTATCAGAGAGGTACTTATGCTTGAAATACTTCTGGAATTGTTTCCACACAATCTTCCTTTCATTAATCTTCTTCACTTTCCTGAAGTACTCCCACCGTATGGATGCCCTTCCAATCAAATTGAAGATGGATACTCTAGCCTTCATATTTCCTGATTAGTCTTGGACTTGGAAATATTTCCTCATCCCAAGAAGCCAAGCTTCAACTTCTTGACCATCCTTTATCTCACCATTGAAGGTAGGAGGCCTTGCCTTCTTAAATTCATCATGTGAACACTTCTGGTAGTGCCTCTTTCTCTTATTCTTGCAAGAAGAATAACTTGAACCACCAGTGGATCCTTCAGAGTCATATGACCCACTAGGAGATCTCTTTCTTCTTCCAATAATGGTATTACTTCCTTCTAGTCTCACTGTCCAGTCCCCAGAGTTCATCCGTCTCTGAATGTCTGTCAAACTTTGCAGCATGGCTTCATTCAACTGATTTTGCTCCTCCAGAGCCTTAACCAATCTTTCATTATCTTCCATGTGACTTTGCATCTCCACCCTTAGGCTTCTCATGGTGGCAGCAAAATCTGGGGGAGTATATTGAAACCTCCTCACATTATACACTGTCTCAACATTTCCAATTCGGACATTTCCCCCCATAGCATCTTCCTCGTATTCATTGGGGTTCTGTGCATCATCGCACATGTCAGTTTTCATGGCTCAACCAAACCAACTTTACTGAAATGCACTATCTGGAATGCTGCCCTTTGCGGGTGATTATAATTCTGCAAAATGTCTTAATAAACAAAATTGTTAGCTACATAATAAAATCAGAAGTAAAAACCATTTACTAATAGCTCTGTTAACTATTCAACTTGGCCCCTTTTATTCCCAGCACTACAACCTGCAGCTCTATTAAACCACAATTTGGGTGTTCTTTTCTCTTTTAACTGCTCGTCCATCTAGGCCCAATGCTGGAACCAGTAGCTTTGATACCACATTTTCACATCCCCTCCCACCTTAGAGGATAATCACGACCATAGTTCCACACAATTGATGAATGTGCATCTAGCTCGATGTTCAATCTATTCAACTATGTGTAAATTCTCTAAATTCCTAATAGCAGAGAACTTTATTCTATCAGTGCTCAATTCAACGATGTCCGAAGAAAAATATCAGAGGAGATCGAATGATAGAGAAAATTGTGATTGAAATCGACAGGCATCATCTATTCCACATCTGGGAATAGATCAATGACTAAGAAACAACCTGCAAGAATCAACGGTGTGGAGAGATTGAATTTGCGGAATCAGATAAATATGGAAATTGCGGTCCCATGCCTCACATTCCGCATCCCGCATTCTACATCCCACATTCCCCCATCCTGAATCCCGCATGCGGAAAAGAGAGTTGCAAAAGGAAAATCTGCAAGGAATAGAGTTTACAGAAGGCTGTTTCCACATCCCACATTCCACATCCGGCAAGTTGTGCAAAGAAGAGTTGCGAAAGGAAATTCAACCTGTTAACATAAGTCTTGGACAAATTTAATCATTTAGGCCATCACTAATCTGACCATCTAAGCACCATAATGTAATTTAAAAATGCATTAAAAGAAACATACACAGATGCATACAATTTCAATTATACAACATAAGCAATTCATCAATTCAGCACATTAGGCATGTTCATCATATTTCATTGAGAAATTACAATTGCAAAGATTAACACAGAGATACTTATATTTGAAAGAATTTTGTTGCACAACCAGCTACATCGCTGCAATGTTCCACCCAACCATAGGCCAGTGCGCTCATCGATCTCTCAACAGCACTGCCACCCCCAAGCTGGGCATGATTCCCACAATGAATAAGGAGCACTAGAAGGCTCACACATAGCCAAGAATACAAACAAAATTAGCCAAGCCAACACAGCTAGGTTTATCTGGCTGCAAATAAACAAGCCAATATACTACTGGGTTTATCAAGCTAATCAGCCAAGCCAACATTCACATTAAGGACCAGCCAAGCCAACTAACAGATGGGTTTATCAGGCTGCAAAGGTGCTAGAAAACTTGAACTTCTAAGCTAGTGAGCTCAACCACTGAGCTATGGACACCTGCACTAGATCGGGCTTGGCTCCTACAAAATCTACACACCCAACGCAAGGAAGCATCCCCTTCTATGCTACACAATCCCTCAGGATATTCCTTCCATTCAAGTGATATTCAGGGTGTGCAAAGAAGAAAACCAACCCCTCTATATCTATTTGTGAGGTTCCTTCCTACACTATGTTTATTAAGCTATTTTAGACCCAATTCCACTCCAAACTAGTTTAGACCAAGGAAAAATCTGTATACACAACAACCCATAATGTAAACACAGCAAAACAGGCTTCCAATCACTCTATGACAGAGGAGACCATTACACAACAACACTAAGGATACCAAAGATGAAAAAATCAGAACAAAACATGGTTCTGTAAGAAATATGAATGCAAAGCGCATGTAGTAGTTATTTCTCCCTTGCTACAGGCAAGAACAACACCCTTCTATCTATAGGATGGAAGGCTAGGGTTTCTGTGAGGATGGAATGAAAACAAAATAAAACCCTACAGACAAGGTTAGGGCCAAGCTCCAAAACCCTGCACAACACTGTTAACAAAAAAAGGAGTTGCAATACATCAATGGAAACCTACAACAAAGTATGAGAAAGAAACCTGAAAGCAAACTATATTAGAAAACTATAAGAAAAATGACATGAAATAAAGATTATAACTTCTCAATGGATGGGGAGCTTTGGCTCAATGGAGGAGAGGGAGGGTAAATGACTTGAGAGGCAAAGGGTCTCAAGGCACTCACATGGGCAGCATAATGATAGGGTGATGAGAAGTGATTTAAGAGTGACCCCCACCCCTCTATTTATACTTTTTCTTAATATTTTTAGGGTTTTAAGCCCCTGGTTAGGGCTTGAGCCCTTTTTTTTGGATTTTAGCCCCTTTCACCCAATTCCTAGATCCTTTGGGGGTTTTAAGCTCCTTTGAGGGGTTTTAGCCCCTATAAGAGCTATTTTGGCTCTTTTTAGGGGTTTTTAATCCCTTTTGCATATTTTTGAGCCTTTTTGAGGGTGTGGGGGTCAAATGAGGGTCGTACGTAGATGTCTTTGGGTGGTGCAGGCCATGTAGAGATTACTGAGGGATTTTTTGGGTTAAGAGATTGCCCCCTGATGTGTGAGGGAAGGAGCTAATTGTATGGCCGATGGACATCATAGGATTTTCTGGGGAGGGGTGGTGCTTCCTAGGCTGGGGCATGGTGGATTTTGGGTTTTGTATTAATATGGTTCCCATCAATGGGTGAGATACAAATAATGTGTGACATGTATATGGACGAGGCAGGCATCCCCATGCTCGTAACGATGTCAAAAGAATAATGTGATCTAAGCTCTATAATACAAGAGCCAATCATGTACAACTGTTGTTACAATAGTGGTTTCCTCAATGAGAGGTTGAATACAATACCGATCTTAAGAACTGCTACATTAGACTCATGGCATTCTCATGGAATGCTTATCTTCATGACTGATGGTCTGCTGGATCTAGAATGGTACATAGTTTACGGACGGAGAGTTAGTCTTTATGGTACAAATATGCTGCATCAATCATAAATCTATATAGAAGTGCTGTTGGGGCTTCTGAACACTGTCTCCAACGCAACCCAAAAATCACAAGGGACATGAACCTGTTTGGGTCCCTCAAATAGACTCATCAATGTGCTAGAGTTAGGTGACATCCGGGGTCTTTGACCAAATACTGCATGGAGCAATACCTTGTACGAATCTCAACAGTGTGATGATGTAGTTGGAGTCAAGCACATAAAAAATGACCATCCCGAGAGGCACTAAGGACTCCTCTCAAGTGGTCCAAGGAACTAATCAATGAGGTTAATGAAACCAGGATACAAGGACCTCTGGGTCTATCCTCTAGAATAGATGTGTTGTTGTCGACAAAGGGAGATTTTCCCCTAGTCAAGGTAATGTTGTTTTCTTGACCAAAAGCACGAGGGAGATAACCGAAAGATGTGATGCAATATGAGGACTGACCCACTGAATGGGGGGGGAGTAGGGGGACGATTTGAACAGGGGCAGAGGGAGTGTACTAGACTCAAAATTTATTTGTTCAGAGTATGACAACAGGGAAGACTAGGAATTAAATGAAACTAACTCATGGGAAAGGGATCATAGCTGTAATACTGGGAATGCAACTACAGATGGGAAATACTTGGGGGAGGTAGACACTTTTGATATTGATGGGATCTAAGGAAGACACATCGTAGAGTACTATGAACAAAGGAGACCCAAAGTGGAAATGCTACCAAACTGTTATTTGTGGGGTGGTGTCTAGAGACATCGTTGTGGTACGATCTCATGGATTTTTGGCGAGCCCGAGAAACTAAATGCTCGATGGTGCTTTCAATTTTAGAGAGTCTGAAAGCATGAAGAA
The DNA here is from genome assembly GCA_001517045.1 of Pseudotsuga menziesii. Lineage (NCBI taxonomy): Eukaryota > Viridiplantae > Streptophyta > Pinopsida > Pinales > Pinaceae > Pseudotsuga > Pseudotsuga menziesii. Next base: position 1,561,618 of record LPNX010135474.1, on the reverse strand, counting down.
GACTCCAGTTGGGGATCTTTTTTTTTGGTAGTCTCCTGTTCCTGAAAAAGGATAAAATTATACACAGGAGAGCTCACCCATCCTTTAGGGGATGGGAGACTTCTTTACCATTGGTAGTCCAGTCAGGCCAGAAAAGGTTAAACCTATACTGACTGGACGGTCATTCAGATAATTTTACGAGCATGAATGAAACCTAGTTTGCTCGACAATATTTTCTTGATGAGAAGGCTAGAAAAGAGCTTAACGACAACCCATGGTGAGCTTTTTTCGTAAAGTTTGGCTCCTCTGCCCGAGAAAGCATAAAAGGATGCAGAGGGGAACGGTCTTGGCTTGAATGTGCCAAGGTGGTCCTTTTCGTTTGATGGTCTACATAGTCTATAAAAGGAGATAAATGAGATGATGTAGATGCCATTTCCTATACTTTAACGAGTGGGAAAGGAATCAGCTGCACTTGGCAATCTTTTCATTCTTTTAGGAGTAAAAAAAGATCATAAAACAAACTCCATTATGGTCAACCGATTGAGGAGGCACTGATGGTGCCCCTATGTCGAGAAAATGGATGGTGGTCCAAAGGTCATCTATGCAATATGGATGGAGCAAGTGGCTCTTGAACATACCAATACATACACGGGATATATTGCGGTAGAGGCACGCGAGTCGATGTGGCAGAGGCATGAAAACCGAGGTGGCTCTCGGACAGAGGTCAAAAGAGCTGTGTGTGAGTTGTGGTGAACAAACTGGACTACATGTGATGTGAGTGCAAGTCTGAAGGAAGTTATGTGCTGAATGTAGGCAAAGGAAATGATCCATCCTTTGGATGATGGTCTAGAAACTCACATAAGATGAAGTCGGTGGATTAGACAGCTATATGTTGAAATAAAATGATGTGCCTTCTGGGTGGTGGCCCAGGAACCCACATGAGTGGCAGTAGGAAAGTGTAATGCAAGTATAGGTCCAGAGACACTTACATCACAATGATGTGTCTTGTAAATCGAGGTAACTTCCAAGAAGTGGTCCCAAAAATTACTTGTTAAACATGAGACGATGGTCTCATTAGATGATAGAGGTCGAAATTTGAGCCCAGAGGTGTGAGAGGTGTCTCAAATAGGCTCCAAGTGACTTTGGATTAGCAGCTAATGGTACTGCCCCTGACTTGTGGTAAAAAAAAATGTTGAAGAAAAAAAGGAAAATCAAGAGACTCCTTGGTGATGTTAAGCGTAAAATCTCTTGAGGTAGAGCCCGTTGCTGGGATTCTCCAAGAGTTGTTCATTAGAGTCAATAAAGGTGTATGCCCCTTTTTTGAGGCAATGGTGGACGACGTATGGGCCGTACCACATTGACTTGAACTTACCTTTATTGAACTTGTCATTGGGTTGGTCATAGACCAGAACCATATCGCCTTCGCTAAAGGTGCAAGGGTGGACATGGGAGTCATAATGGGCCTTTGACCGTGTTTTTGTTGCTTCGATGGCTTGGAGGGAAGCTCAGCAGTATTCTATGGTTTTATCAAGTTGGAGGAGTCGTTCTGCCAAAGTCAAAGTATCGGGGAGGAGTTCTACCACGAGGCGGAGGGACAAGATATGGCACTCTATAGGGAGTACTAATTCAACACCATGTACTAGGAAAAAAGGGGTGAAACCGGTTGCGGATTTTGTGGATGTGTGATAATCCCATAGGGCGGAGAACAACATGTGATGCCAGTTGGTTTAATGGTTTCCTACCATCCTTTGGAGCATTGTTTTAATGATTTTCTTGACTGCTTCAACTTGGACGTTTCCCTGGGGGTATTAGGAAGATGAGTACTAGTGTTCAAATTTCAACATGGTTGAAATCTCAGTACAAACAACGTCTTCAAAATACTTACCATGGTTCAAGACCAACTGTTTAGGAACACCAAATCGTGAAATAACATGGTTGAAGAAGAAGCATGTCATCGTTTCACTTTTTCAATCAAATGTGGGCATGGCCTTAGCCCACTTAGTGAAGTATTCAACTGCCATAATGGTGTATTTATGACCATTGGCTGAGGCAGGGTTTATTTTCATGAAGTTGATTTCCCATTTGCAGAAGGGATCGATTGTGACTACAGGGTGTAACGGTGCAGGGGTGCTTCTTGCCTTTGGGGAAAAGAGCTGACAGCTATGACAATGATTGAATGCCTCTATACAATCAGCGAATATGGAAGGCCAGAAGTAGCTGGCATGTAGAATCTTCTGGGTGGTTGCCAGACCTGAAAGGTGGACACCATAGGCTCCACTATGACAGTCGTTGAGGATGGTCTCGGCCTCGTAACGGGTGAGGAAACGACATAGGATGGTATCAATGCCTCGACGATATAGAACATTTCCAATCAATAGGTGGCAAATGGATTGATGTCAGATGCATCTCCTGTCCTCATGGTTTAAGTGCGCTGCAAACTTCTTTGTTCGTAAATATAGAAGCATGTCCCCATATCATGAGTCCTCCGTGGATATGATGAATAGGAAATCATCAGGGAGGTAATCCTTGGGTGGTGATGACGTATTTAATGGGGGAAGATCTATCATGAGTGTGGCCAGCGTGAGTGCCTTTGTGCTTTTTGGGGAAATGAATTCTAAGTCGAATTCTTGGAGGATGACTACCCACTTGGCCGCGCGACCTTGTAGAAGGCGACGACTTAAGAGGTACTGCATTGGGTTTGAATCAGCCACGAGTATGGTTTGCAATGATGTAGTGGTGCAATTTCTGAGCTAAGAAGACAACGACGAGGGCCAATTTCTCCTCGGGTGAATATCATAGTGGGGGACCTGTCAGCCTCTGACTAATGTAATAAATCACGTGCTCATGGTGAGCATCATCTTCCTGGATCAAGACTCTAGAGATGGAATTTTTTTAGGCCAACACATAGAGAATAAAGTCTCGGGTGAAGTCTACTGCCGAGAGTAATGGTGCAGAAGCCAGGGCTTGCTTGAGCACATCAAACGATTCCTGTGCTTGCTGATCCCAAACAAAGGGGATTTTTGTGCAAAGCGGGAAAATGAATCCATGGGATTTTGTTTCATATTCTGGTACAATGCAGTGAAGGAAGTTGTCCTTGCCTTGGAGGCTTTGTAGTTGGTGCTAAGTTTTTGGTGAAGGGAGATCAAGGATAGCCTGAACTTTGAGGGGGTCTACCATGATCCCTTTGTGAGATACAATGAACCTGAGTAGACGGCCTGATGGGACACAAAAAATTCACTTTAGGGGATTCAGGAAGATTTTGTACTTGTGGCATTGCAAAAAGACTTGCCGCAAGTCATCTATATGTTGTGCTCATTTTGGTGATCCAGGGGTAAGGTCGTCCAAGTAGACCAATATGATATGGATTAAATCATGGAAAAAATATGTCATGGCACGCTGGAAGGTGGTGCCAACATTCTTTAGACCAAAGGGCATTACTCGATAGGAAAATTTTCCCCACGGGGTTGTGAATGCAGCCTTGTAGCGATCTTCTTTCCAGATCTGGATTTGGTTATATCCAGAAAATCCGTCCATGAAGGAAAAGACCTCATGTCCATCGCATGCATCGATAAACTGATAGATGAAGGGTGTTAGGAAGTTGTATTTGGGACACACCCCATTTATATCATGGAAGTCTGTGCAAATGTAGATGGTACCCTATTTTTTATTCACGGGAATATGATTTGAAACCCAAGTGGTGTACGCAATGGGGTAAATGAAGCTGAGTGTATGCAACTTATTGATTTCAGCTTTGACCGTGGCAGCTGTGGAGGGATGGATGGTCCATTGCTTTTGGTGTATGAGGGCCACATCGAGCCATGTGTCAATGTGGTGTTCCATAATGGATGGATCCAACCTAGGCATTTTAGTGTAGGACCAGGAAAAGATGTCATGGAATTCTTGGAAGAGGGCTTTGTAGGAAGCAACTTCTTCCATGGAGCAGGATTCCCCCAGCATGATTTCTTCAACAACCTCAAGACTAGTTGAGATGTTTATTTTGATGGTTGGGAAGATGTTGGCCATGTTCCCTTTGTTGAATTTTTAATGGTTATATCAGATCTTAAAGCATTTAGCATCATAACAGCATAACCATAAGCCAAAATATCATTGAAAGATAGACAAGCACAACAATACAAAAAGAACACAAAGATTTATCCTGGGAAAACCCTAAAGGGAAAAACCCAGCAAAATATTTCTCAATATAGATGCCCCAAAAAGATAAAAGGTAAAACCAAAAGACTGATCCTCCTTCTTCTCCAGCCACAGCTCTTTCTCTCTCTCTCTCTCATGCACTACACAAGTGAGTGTGTGTGTTACAAATGAGGAGTGCCACACCTCTATTTATATTCATTCGTTCGCTTTAATTATCAATTCCGACATGTAAGCTCTAGTTAATCATGTAGGCTTGAGTTACACATGTAGGCTCAAGTAACCACACTGGGGTGCTAATGACCCACCTTTAAAATTAGAGGGGACTACCTCATGACTCTTATTAGTTCTTCTGATTAGAAGCATCAGGGTACAAAGTAATACAAGTGGTTCTCTCGGTAGGACCATCGAGGACCACAAAAAGATACATATAGAATATTCTTCGAAGTTACAATATTTCAACACTCCCCCTTAATGAGAAGGGTATTCTACAACAACATCAACAACAACAATAGTAGGAGAGAAATAGAGGACATCATCAACATCATCAGGGTAACACATCTATAAATCATTGGAAGCTTTTCAACATCATGTAGTCTTCATCTTCAATCTTCAGTCTTCAGCAACATAAACACTTTGACCACTTCGATCAGCAACAACATCTTCAGCACTTTGACCTTTCGATCAGCAACATCTTCAGCATTTTGACCTTTCAATCAGCAACAACATCTTCAGCACTTTGAACTTTCGATCAACAACAACATCTTCAGCACTTTGACCTCTCGATTAGAAACAACATCTTCAGCACTTTGACCTTTCGATCTGCAACAACATCTTCAACACTTTGACCTTTCGATCAACAACATCATCATCATCATATTTTGATGCTTGATCAACAACATTAGCAACATCATCATCATATTCTGATCTTTCGATCAGCAACATCATCATCACACTCTGATCTTTCAATCTGTACGTCATCATCATGCTCTGATCTTTCGATTAGTACATCATCATCATCATATTTTTATATTTTGATCAGTACGTCATCATCATCATACTCTAATATTTCAATCAGTACGTCATCATCATTAGCAATAACCTGCAATCCACAACACAAAGACAAAAGTCTTCGGATCACTTTTGGACCTAAGTCTAGGGATGATACAATCCGACCAAATTCTTGACAAATTAAGTCACTGGATTGATTACAGGATAATCAGTCGCTATCACTTTAGGACTAGGTCCAAGGATGATGCAATCCTACGACATTATTGACAACTGAAGTCACTGGATTGATTACAGGATAATCAGTCCCTATCTCTTTAGGACTAGGTCCAAGGATGATGCAATCCTACCACATTCTCAGGGACTGAAGCCTTCAGATACCTTTCTGAACCGAATTTCAAGGATGATGCAATCCTACCACATTCTTGGGGTCTGAAGCCTCCGGATACCTTTCTGAACCAAAGTTCAAGGATGATGCAATCCTGTCACATTCTCGAGGATCGAAGCCTCCAGATACCTTTCTGAATCGAAGTTCAAGGATGATGCAATCCTGCCACATTCTTGGGGACCAAAGCCTCTGGATACCTTTCTGAACCGAAGTTCAAGGATGATGCAATCCTGCCACATTCTCAGGGACCGAAGCCTCTAGATACCTTTCTGAACCGAAGTTCAAGTATGATGGAATCCCACTACATTGTTGAGGACCGAAGTCACTAGATCTATTCTGGAGAGATGTCCCACGATGATACAATCTCTCTTCATTCTTGAATACCAAGGTCACTAGATCACTTTAGGGAAAGTTCCCAGGGATGATACAATCCCACTGCAACATCACTACTCCCCCTTTTGAGGAAGGTCTTTCTGAACAACACCGAGCTTGTCTCGAAAGTGTTTGAACTTTACTCAAGACAGAGGCTTCATCAACACGTCATCATCTAAACCATCATCATCTACATCTTCAGTATGTGAATACTGAACTATCACCATATGTATCTCTAGTATGTGAATACTGAACTATCACCATATGTATCTCTAGTATGTGAATACTGAAAGCATCATCATCTATATCTTCAGTATAGAAATACTGAAAGCATCATCATCTTTATATTTAGTATAGAAATACTGAATCACCATCATCTGCATCTACAATATGTAGAAATACCGGATTTCTATGTGTTACGACGAAACATAGGGTTCTCTGTCATCACAACTCTGGTTATCACATAGAATCATTGTAGTATCCATCTTCAAGTCAAAGAGACCTGATATCAGCTTCCGAATCCATATGGCTTCACAACTTAGCAGAGCAATCTGCTATGTATTCTACTTCAGCTATGCTTAGAGCAACACTAGACTGCTTTCTACTAAACCATGAAATCATAGTAGATCCCATACTATAACATCCACTTGATGTGTGTTTTCTGTCTGAGATACTTCCATGCCAATCTGCATTTGTATAGCCATACATTCTATACTCATGGCTACCATCATAGTATACACCAAAGTCTATAGTCCCTTTTAGATATCTCATCACATGTTTTGCAGCTACCAAGTGAACCCGTCTAGGTTGAACTAGATATTGACTTAGAGTGTTCACAACAAAACAAATGTCAGGTCTGGTGTTTGTTAAGTACATCAATGACCCAATAATCTATCTGTATTGAATCACATCCACTAACTCTGATGAGTCATTAGCTAACAACTTCAGGTTGGTATCCATGGGTGTGGCCATGGCTTTGCATTCCAACATATCAAATCTTTTCAATATCTCTACTGCATACTTTCCCTAGTTAAGAAATATTCCTTCTGAATTTTTCCATACTTCCAGACCTAGGAAATAATGCATTAACCCAAGGTCTTTCATCTAAAATTCTTCAACGAGCTTCTTCTTGCATTCTACAATTTGTTTCTCATTCCCTGTCAGGAATAGATCATCCACATACAATAATATTATGTCATGTTCATCTTCTATAACCTTGAAGTAAAGGTTAGGATCATCTTTCGTCAGGAAACTATCTATCCTTCCATGCCAAGCTCTGGGAGCTTGCTTCAGGCCATATAGGGCCTTCTTCAACTTGCATACGTGAGTCCATATGTCTTCAACTTCCAATCCTTGTAAAACTCTTCCTCAATCATACCATTAAGGAAGGCTTGTATTTACTTCATCATGGAAGAAACTACCATGGTATTTCTGAAGGAAGTGTACCTTGCTTCCTAGAGTAAGTGTCTTTTCAGAATTAATTCCCTCTTTTTTGATAGAAACCTCTAGCCAAAAGTCTTTCCTTACTTCTATCAGCAACATATTTTATCTTGTAAATCCATTTGGAAGATACCACATTATTTCTTTCTGGTTTGAGTACTATATCCCAAACATCATTCTAGTATTCTTTCATTATAACATCTTCCATGAGTTCCTCTTGTCAGGTCATCAACATATCCTAGTCTTTTGCATTCAACCTGGAAGGTTGGAACCCACCTTACTCTTGGTAAAGTCTCGATCCATCACGAAGCTATCCATCATGTCATACCATGTCGAACTTAGATATCTTCTGTAGTCACTCCCCCTAAAGTGGAGTATCATCTTCCCTCTTCATTCTGTACAGGTGGTTCTATTCTTGATATATACTTCTAGTGGGTCTGGTCAATAGAGTATGTCATGTCATAGTCTATTCTTTTTGAGGCAAACCATGAACCTTGCTTTGTACACTTGTTCTAATAGATCCATATGGAAGATACTACCGACTTCCCTTTAGGTCTTGAAACCATATCGTAGACATCATTCCCCATGATCGACTATTACTCTTTGATCATAAATTCTTTCATAGCCGGAAAGGTTAGCATCAATGATGTCACCCAACTATGTTACACAACTAGAGTGTGTCCAAGGCCTCTTAATTTGATTGGGAAGTCTCACCATTCTTTTCTTCATCTTTATTTATATCTTGTACCCATGGTGGTCTTCATCCTTCAAGGTGGATCTACCGCTCTCTGAAGCTCTTTCTTTCATCATGGTGTCTCTGGCCCTGGGAGCTTCAGATTCATGTTTATTGGAGTGAATCTTCAATTGTCATCACTTGTTCTTCAGAACAAGTCTCATCCTTCTTTTCTTGTAGGAGGTTGTACAGGAACTTTCCTACAATTAAAATGCACCAGTATCATCGTTAGAACCATTTCATAGAACATATACATAACGGCAAATTCTTATGCATCATGCAACTGTTTAGCCAATACAACATTCATCCATATCTCACAAAAACTTTCTAGATGAAATCATTGAGATTGTGTACTAATCCAATATGTCAGCAAGGAGGTTTCATTCTAGATAAGTAGCAATGGAGAGGTGTATAGCACCATGAGATACTTAATCATCACATGCATACTTTCATTAATGCAAACATTCTATCATTCATAACACATCAACTGAATACAAAACAATATCATGAAATGACAATTGAATACTTATCTTTTATTTGTTTCATGGGTATAATCCTTGATCATTTTGCTTCATCATTTTCTTCATTCATGAAATCATCATTTATTATCCAAATGATAAGATGAATAAGAGGTTCTTCAAGAATTGAGTTCTGCATATTCCTCATCACTTGAGGGATCTTCTTTGAATGGTGAGAGCTTGATCTTCCGATATTTTCTTCTCTTCTTATGAGTCGAGCTTCTTCTTCTTCCCAGAGTCTATTGAAAGTAATCACTTCCTTCTGGAACACATTCCTTGAATGAATGAATCCTATGATCCTGGGAAACCATTCAAGGTGGCTATCACCACTTCTGCATTCTCCACTTCTTCTTCTACCGCTTCAAGTTGTTCTGCATTTTGGATCTTCACATTCTTCAACTATTTTCTCAAAGCCATCTTCTGATTTATGTTCTTATCTTCAAATAGCTTGATCAAGGAATCAAGCATCTTTGGTGTCTTTAGGGAAGAAACTTGTGGTACAAGTTGATTCGTGATTGAATCAACAATGATCTTCTTGGCCTTTATCAAGTTCTTCTTGTGTAACGCTTTGAGCCTCATCTCCCTCTAGAACTGGAACCTCTCTACTCATGTAGGTGTCCAATTCATTTTCTTCAGAGAGATCAAATACTTCCATGCTTGGAAGTTTTCAACTCCACCAAGCTTATCATCAAGCTGATGAGAACCTCAAATGGAAATAACAAAAGATTAGATTTTACCAATTTGAGGTGTCCGTCTTGGTTTCGGAGCTGGCTAATCTAGGGTTTGTTAGAGAAACCCTAATTTTAAAAAATTGGAATATTTCAGATCTAATTGGATATAAAGATATATCTCTTCAATTTGAGCTTTCCAATGTACTCCTTTTCTGAAAACAGTGGAGGGAAGCTCTTGGAATAGGAAGCCCTAGTTTTCCAATTTCTCCTGCAGAAATGCCTTATACTGTTTCTGTGCTATCTCCGAAATTATTGCTTTTATGTACATAAAAATTCTCATTGAGGTAGCCTCACATGTACCTGTTACAACACCATAGGTTTCATCACAATTTTTTTCACCAATTGGGACATATGATCATTTTCCCAAGGTGACCTGTTACAGGACTGTTCAAAACAGCGAAGTTGTATAGACTTCCACGTGTCACTGTTTTATCTTCTAAGACTGAAACTCAGACCACAGAAATTAAAGTCCGTGCCCTTTTTGTAAAATATTATAAAAATTTCATTTGGACCTTTGTAGCCCAAGATATAGCAATTCTCCCCAGGTGTTCTGTTTAGGGATGAATCCTGGAAGAGGCTGGAACCCTAACTTGGAGGGATAATATCTCCTAGAATATAGAGAATCTGAGATGGAATTATGGACATAGTGTACATCAACATTTTAGCTTTAGCCTTTGCAATTTTTATTTCCTGATCCTTCTCCAATATCGGGATATAGTGAATGTACCAAAACTTAGTAGTTTTAGTATTTAGGGTATTTTTAGCTCGGGGTCAAACTAGGGTTTGAATTTCCTGGAGTTTCACCCAACCAAAATTATTGATCCAGGTCTCTAAACTTTGATTTTGATGAGGAGAGAAATCCTATGCCAGGATCAATAAAAAATTCCTCTTCTGCAAGAAGCCCTAATTTCCGCACCGAAAACTAAAAATGCCCAAAATTGAATTCCGCTTTGACAAAAATATGTGCCCTTCAATGGAGAGTTAGCCTAGCATACTTTTGCTGATGGATTGTGGAAAGAGGCCCAAAAAGTAAGAAGCCCTAGATTTTGTAGCTGCATAATGTATTATTTCAGGGTGGCTCTGATACCATGTTGTATTTTTAATGGTTATATTAGATATTGAAACATTTAGCATCATAACAACATAACCATAAGCCAAAAGATCACTGAAATATAGACAAGCACAACAATACAAAAACAACACGAAGATTTATGCTGGGAAAACCCTAAAGGGAAAAACCCAGCAAAAGCTTCCTCAATATAGATGCCCCAAAAGGATAAAAGGTAAAACCAAAAGGCTGATCCTCCTTCTTCTCCAGCCACAACTCTTTCTCTCTCTCTCTCTCTCTCATGCTCTACATAAGTGAGTGTGTGTGTTACAAATGAGGAGCAACACACCTCTATTTATATTCATCCGTTCACTTTAATTATCAATTCTGACATGTAGGCTTGATTTAATCATGTAGGCTTGATTTACACATGTAGGCTCAAGTAACCACACTGGGGTGCTAATTACCCACCTTTACAATTAGAGGGGACTACCTCATGACTCTTATTAGTTCTTTCGATTAGAAGCATTGAGGTACAAAGTAATACAAGTGGTTCTCTTGGTAGGACCATCGGGGACCACAAAAAGATACATATAGAATATTCTTCAAAGTTACAATATTTCAACACCCTTCTTCGAAGGAATCTGGTGCTGGAGGGATTTTTGAACCAGTCGACTTTCCCATGAATTAAATCTTTGGTTTCCATGGAAAACTGGTCAGACTGTGACACAAGTTCTTCGGGGAGGAAGAACGAGTGATGATGCATGTCGTCCCATGGGTATTCTAGGGTGGTTAAGGCTTCAAGTATCTCCTCATCATTGCGGAAGAAACGAAGAGATAGGTCTGATGGACCATCGGTGATGGTGGAGACAAGAGGGTCTGTAGAATTGGACATCATGTAAATGGACATGGTGTCTAAAGAAGGAGGTGGGGGATGGATTTCTTCGATCAGGGTGATCTCAGATTCAAGGGAATGTTGTCGAAGGTTGGCTAGAGCCATTCGAAACTTGGAAAAGTCCTGGAAATGATGAGAATAGTGTCCATACAATCTGCAGAGGGCGCAAGCATGGTTTGTTCTCAACGACTTGTTTCTCACTATTGTCCCGCTTGGGATCTCAACCACAGGGAGGTTTTTTGATGTATCCATGGCATCTAAATGTGCACAGATTATAGGAATATTAGGGTAGTTTTGAGTTGGATGGCCCTATTTTTCACAGATGGCACAAGGCAGGATATTTTGAGGTTCAACAATAGCTTTTGCATTTTTGCCCCTGGCCATTTTTGGGTGGGGCGGTACAGGTGCAGGTGCGGTGGTTGGTTTTTGCGGGTCAGGTGGAGGATGAGATTCGACCGTAATGGGTTGCACAGGGGTTAAGATTACCTGGGGCATTGGTGGCTAGGCGGGTGGATCTAGGTACCACACGGTAATCCCGAATGTGAAATTGGGTAAGTTTAAGGTAGCCTTTACTGGCTTACTCATGACACCACGCAAGGGAAAGAGGAAGGGAATTGTGTGGACTAGGGAGGAGCACAGATAAATCCATGATGGTTGCATGTGGGGATGAGGTTGTGGTGGCGGCTGCACATAATTCTACGGCTGCGGATGATGCTACGGATGCTGGTATTTCTTGTATTTATTGTATTTCTTGTATTTCAGGTATTTCTTGTTTTTGGGGTAGCGGGGTCCATCAAAAGTATGCCAAGTGGGTACTCGTTGGATGCAGAATTTAATTCCACATCCAACGATCTCTCTCGATCAAAATTTGAGTAAAAACATGGTGAGATATGTCGAAAATACAAACAAAAAAAGTAGTTTTTTTTATGATACCTATCCCCAAATTTATATTAAAAAAGTTTTTAAGACCTATACTATATTTAAAATTTAAAGCAATTTCATTGGCTAACACATGATGACATGGAATTTGAATAAAATTTAAAAGGTACATTTTGATTTCAAATTTCCTCTAATGCATAATTGGGGATCCAAGCTTCTTTTAGACTAAGGTAGACATAACGCACGTGGATTCCCCCTCGTCCACTATGCATCGGTGCATGACCAGATTCCGAATGGATACTAAAATTTGGAAGGAAATGGTTGATGGCATTTGTGGTTCTCCATTCTCCATGTCGATTGTGATCAACTTGGAGTCAGAGGGGTCTACAGCACCAAGGGCGGCTAGTAAGGATTTCCGTTGTGTTGGGAAAGTTTTGAGTACTTCAAGAGTGCACATGGCTGTAGGTGTTTGGGACAAATCATCCATGATGCTGTAGCTTATAGTAGCTCCAGTCGTGACATTGTAGGAAACCCACCGTATGGAGGGGTGCAGAGGAAAATGGGGTAGATGAAGAGGTGCATTGGCTGTTTTGGACGTAGATGCCACTGATGTGTCAGTGGGTTCGGTGTTAGTTCCGTACTGATTTTGTCTGGTCTATAAATTGATCTCCTCAATTGTCATGGCTAGCAGGTGGTGAACACATGTTTATGTTATTGGAGGTGCTCTCGGGGCATTAGGATTGGGTTGGGGAGCGGGTGCAGTTGCTACCAGTCCTTGGACTAGCAATGGGTTTTGGAGGAACATAGCTGGAGGCCCTGGTGGTGCTGGGTTGGGTTGAGCTTGGGATACCATATTGGTAGCATGGTGAACTGTGTTTTGAATGGCTTGCTTGGTGTGACCCATGAAGGGGCATTCATGTGTATAGTTCCCATATACCTCACACAACTTGCATGGCTGATTTGTGCGCAATGGAGCGTTGCATCTAGGTGCATTTGGTTGCTAAGGATTTTGGGCTGGCCCATTTTCCCCAGCATTGTTGGGAGGGTTTGGTTGTTGACCTCCTCCCTACGGTTGATTATTGCCTTGGTTCCAGGCTCAATTATTTATGGCTTTCCCTTATTGGTTATTGGAAGCTGGCTGCTTGGGATGGTTTTGTTGTACAAACACCTGTCCTAAAGGTGCTAGCAGAGTGGGGGAAGGGGCTTGAGTGGCTTGCACCAGTGGTGCATAGTAGACTTGGGTGGGTGTAGGTGCCATAAATGTGTGCCAAGCTAATTCCTGTTGCGGTGGCGCAGGTTTTGCATAAGAAGTTGTGGCTCTAGACTCGAACATGATTCTTGCATAGTCTAGAGTTTGGTTTTGGTAGGAAACATTAGGGGTGTTGCTTGGTGGTGGTGGTATTGCAGGTGGTGTTGGAAGGTGCTCTGGTTGGTGGGAGATACAACCTATGATTCCATCTGTGGCATGGGATGCCCCCGGTGCATCCTGGGAGGAGGTGCCTATGCGGGGAGCATCTAGAATGACAGTTTAAATGTATCCAGACTATGCGTAGATTAGATCAAACTATTGGGTTTTCAAGATGGCCTCCTCTTCTAATTGGGGATGTTCGGATGCAACATCCTTTGCTATAGGTGGTAGCAAAGTTTTTAGGAACCAATCCAGGAAGATCTTGTCATCAAGTTGAATATTGCAAAAACTACAATGTCACCGCCACTCATGGATGTGGTCAGTTATGTGGGTCGTAGTATTCTAGCAGTAAGATAGCAAGATCTCCACCCCTTCATCGTATCTAACGTGGATTTGGAAATACTGCAAGAACATGAAAGCCAAGGAGTTAAAATCTGAGTACTTGGCTTGTGGTAGCTCAATGTACCACTTGGCTGCAGCACCTGTGAGGGTGCGTTGGAACAGTATGAGTCTGATCAAATAATCTACAATGTTGTTTGATGAGAACCATAGGTGAAACATCATGATATGGTTTTGGGGGCACTCCCCTACCTTTCCTTCAAATTTGGGAATGTCTGAGGGGAGTTTGGTTGGCATGGGAGACCAAAAGGTTTGATGGAAGATAGGGTCATTTGTTAACCGATCCAAGTCAGGCAGGTTGAGGCGTGCCATGAAAGGAAGGTTTGACCAAAGTTTGATGTGTGATGGGGCAGCAATTGTGGTGGTGTTTGCAGGGACATGATGCACTTGCATAAATAGGGGTACTTGTGGCACAATTGTGGATGGGCCACTTCCCCAAGGTGTGGTAAACGAAAATTTGTGAGTGGAAGGGCCACTGCCCCCCATGTATGACAGGCAGGGATGTGTAGGTTGAAGGGCCATTGCCCCCAAGCATGCCAAGTGGGATAGTGTGAGTGGACGAGACACTGCCCCGAGGCATGAGAGGTGGGACAGTTTGACTGGTCAGTATGGGTGGAGGTAGTTGACTTATGATGGTTTGCATGATCGTGCTAGGGCCACCAGCAGGGGTGTTGGTGGTGGTGTGGTGTATGGACATGGGTCCACTGCCAATCACCACATTAGAGGAAATTTCAACTCCAAATGGGCCTCCTAAGGAAAATCAATAAAGTAATAGTTAAAATAATAAAATAATACTTATTAATTTTGGAGGAAGAAAAAGAAAAACTACTTTTTTGTTCGTATTTTCGACATATCTCCCTGTGTTTTTACTCAAATTTCGATCAGGAGAGCTCATTAGATGTGGAATTAAATTACAAATCCAATGAGTACCCACTCGGCATATTTTTGACGGGCCTCGCTACCCCAAAAAAAAAGAAATACTTGAAAAAATGTGATGATGACATCATCATCACATTTTTTTAGGTATTTCTTGTTTTTGGGGTAGAGAGGCCCATCAAAAGTATTCCAAGTGGGTACTCGTTAGATGCTGAATTTAATTCCACATCCAACAAGCTCTCCCGATTGAAATTTGAGTAAAAACATAGGGAGATATGTCGAAAATACGAATAAAAAAAGTAGTTTTCTTTATGATACCTATCCCCAAATTTATATTAAAAAATTGTTTAAGAGGTGCTCCCTTTTTGAATTTTAAATCATTTTGATTGGCTAATACACGATGACATGAAATTTGTATTATTTTTGGAAGGCCCATTTTATATTGAAATTTCCTCTAATGAGCCAAAAAATGGATCCGGGTTTGCACCAGCCATGGGGTAGTTGATTTATTTGTAACTTCGGAATGTATTCACTTGTATACCTTATGTATTGTACCCTGATATTTATTTCGAGAAGTATCTATAGTGTAATTGAGTCATGTCATGCCCTGATGTTCCAATCAAAAGATTCAATAATGTAAAGAAGTCATGTAAAGTCATTGAGGTTAACCCTCCATTGTAAGTCGAGGCAATAGTCCCCACAATTGTGTCAAGGTTAAACCTCCTTGTTAATTGGAGGGAAAAGTCCCCACAGTTGTGGGGCACTAGGGTGTTATTAGAATCTCCTAGAGATGTCATCCCTAGTAAGTAAATGTTAAGTGGGGCCGACATGTTGAAGTGGAAATTAAGTGAATAAAAGAATATAAATAGAGAGTGAGCCTCTCTATTTATCACACACTCATTCACTCACTAGGGCGCATGAGTGAGAGAGGAGAAGCTCTCTCAAGTGAGAGAAAGAGAACAAGTTGTTGGAGATCATCTTTATCTTTTTGGGTTTTACTGCTACCATTGGTGCTCATTCTATCTTTGAGGAAGTTGCAGGATTTTCTCCTTTATGGTTTCCCTGAGGAAAATTCTTTGTGTCTCTTATCTCTTCTGCTTATTGTTGTGCATGTTATTCTCTCAGATAAGATCCTAAGATCATATTGCTTAAATGATAAAAATAAAACATGGTATCAGAGCTAACCTGAGAACAAGACATTGTGTAGCTGCAGAAGCTAGGGCTTCTTAATTTTTGGGTCTCTCTCCACAATCCATCATCAAAAGAAGGCTAGGATAACTCTCCATTGAAGGGCACATCTTTCTGTCAAAGAGGAATTTGATTCCGGGCATTTTTCAGTTTTTGGTGTGGGAAATTAGATATTTTTACAGAAGAAGAATTTTTGAGTGAGCCCATGATAGGATTGCTCTCCTTATCAAAATCAAAGTTTAGAGACCTGGGTTGATATTTTTGGTTGGGTGAAACTCTGGGAAAGTCAAACCCTAGTTTGACCCCGAGCCTAAAAAACCCTAAAATACTGAAACTAATAAGTTTTGGTACATTCGATGTATCTCAGGATTGAATAAGTCTCAGGGGCCGAAAATTTCATAGGTCAAAGATAATTTCCTGATGTACACTATATCCAAGTTTCAACCTTAGATTTACTACATTTTAGGAGATACGATTCCTCCAAGTTAGGGTTCTAGCCTCTCCCAGGATTCCTTCCCAAAGAGGACACCTGGGGAGAATTGATATATCTCGGGCTACGAAGGTGTAAATGAAATTTATGAAAATGTTACAGAAAGGGAACAGATGGTAATTTTTGTGGTCAAAGTTTCATACCCAGAAGATGAAATAGTGACACGTGGTAGTCTGTACAACTTCACTGTGTTGAACAGTCCTGAAATAGGTCACCTTGGGAAATTGGTAAACTAGGGCTTCCTTTTCTGGGAGCTCCCCTCCATTTTTTTTCAGAAAATGAGTACATTGGACAGCTTGTCTTGAAGAGGTCTATATTTCTATCCAATTATATCTAAAAGATTCCAAGTTTTGAAAATTAGGGTTTCTCTGACAAACCCTAGATTAGTCAGCACTAGAACCAGGATGGACACCTCAAATCAGTAAGATCAAATATTTTTCTATTTACATTTGAGGTTCTTATTTCAAAATGTCTAATCACACTAGCTTGATGACAATCTTGGTGAAACTAACAACCTCCAAACATGGAAGCATTGGATCTCACTCATTCTTGAAGAAAATGAATTGGACACCTACATAAGTGGAGATGTTCCAGTTCCAGAGGGAGATGAGGCTAAAAGCCTTACACAAGAATAACTTGGTCAAGGACAAGAATATCATTGCTAATTCAATCAAGGATCACCTTATACCCCAAGTGTATTCCCTAAAGACACTGAAAGAGATGTTTTATTCCTTGAACAAGCTATTTAAAGGGAAGAACATAAATCAAAAGATGACTTCGAGAAACCAGTTGAAGAATGTGAAGATCCAAAATGATGAGACAATATAGTCATACTTTACAAGGGTCTCTCAAATCAAAGAAAACCCTGAAGCAGTAGAAGAAGAAGTGGATAATGCATAATTTGTGATAACCATCTTGAATGGCCTCCCAGGATCATGGGACTCATTCATTCGAGGAATGTGTTTTAGAAGGAAGTGATTACTTTCAACAGGCTTTGGGAAGAGCGCACACAAGAAGAAGCTCAACACATAATAAGTGAAGAGGAAATGGGAGCAACTAAAGATCAAGCTCTCACGATTCAAAGAAGATCCGTGAAGTGACGAGGAATATGAAGGACTCATTTCTTGAAGAGCCTCTTATCCATGTTGAATGTTTGGATAAGAAATGATGATGTCATGAATGAAGAAGATGATGAAGCGGAAGGCTCAAGAATGATTCTACCCATGAAACAAATAAAGATAAGTATTTCATTGTGATTTCATGATATTGTTTTGTTATGCATTTGTTTATATTCAGTTGATGTATTATGCATGATAGAATGTTTGCATTAATGACAGTATACTACTAATATGCATGTGATGGGTAAGTAGCTCATGGTGCTATACAAATCTCCATTGCTACTTATCTAGAATGAAACCTGTTTGCTGACATACTGGATTAGTGCACAATCTCAATGTTGTCTTGGTAGAGATGGAAGGCATCTAGAATGTTTTCGTGAGATATGGATGAATGTTGTATTGGCTAAAATAGTTGCATGATCATATATCTTGATGCAAAATAAGTTTTCATTCTGAATATACCTTATGAAATGTTTCTAACCATACAACTAATGCATTTGACTTGTAGGAAAAATCGCATACAATCACCTACAAGAAGGATGAGACTTGTTCCGAAGAACAAGTGATGACAATTCAAGATATAATCCAAGAATGAAGAATAATATCATGAATGCAATGGCATCATTGATGCAGAACCTTCCAGCTATGAAGAAGTAGCCAAGAAGAAAGGGAAGACTAGTTCAAGAAGAATGATTTCTAGGATGCAGTATAGGGACCTAAAGGGAAGTTTGTAGTTCCATCATGCAGAAGATGGAAACATCATGGGATACAAGGCAAGATTCATGGCACGAGACATAGACCATGAAGGACTTGGATATGATGCACTACTTTCTAGGCATGGAGGTGTGGATAAGGTAAGTATGCAGTAGAGATCTTGAAGAGGTTCGGGATGATGGATTGCATGGCCATAACCACACCTATGGAATCGAACCTGAAGCTACTGAGTGTCGCTTCATCAGAGTCAGTTGATGCCAAGATGTATCATCAGATGAGTTGTTCCTTGATGTACCTGATGAATACAAGACCAGATATTTGCTTTGCTGTGAACACATTGAGACATGTTCACTTGATGGTTGCAAAGCATGCAGTGGGGTACCTGAAGGGTACAGTTGAATATGAGCTTAAGTATGAGGAAAGTAGAACATTAACCTGGAGGGTTATGTGGATTTGGATTGGGCAGGCAGTGCCATTGATAGGAAGAACACTTCTTGGTGTAGCAGGAAGCATTCCTACATGACACTGAGTACAACTAAGGAAAAAGATGTTGCCACTTGCTTTTTGGGAGGTAGTATGTTTCCTTTGAAAACTGCTATTTGATTTGGTTGATCTGCCTTGCATTTTTATGTGATGCAGAGAGGAGTAGTGATCCAGATCGAGATATCTCGAAAGAGGGAGTTCTAACATAGTTAGTGAGATAGGTTATCTGAGCATAAATCCTGGAGAAGCTCATAGGTTGATCAGATGTAATCAGTCATGTAGGTTGTCCTCATATGTAATAGGTCCTGACGAAGCTTCCAGGTTATCATTGGGTGTAATCAGCCCTGATGTGATTCTATAATAGAAATGGCCAGAGTGAAGTTTGATTACTTCAGGGAGAAGCTCAATGTTCTCCAGATCGAGGTTCCTTCCAAGGGGAAGTGATGAGTCCATGAGCCCTTCTGACATGGTGAGAGGATTGGTTCCTTCCATGGTAATATGTAAGTGTTGTGGTCCTTCTGACATGGTCGAAGCCTGAGATTCACATGGTCAGATATAAGTGCAGAGATGCTCTTATGTGATTGTGGGTTGTGTTACCAAAAGATCAGTGCAGAGCCATTCTGATGTGATTAAGGAATGTGTTCCCAAATGATCAGATATAAGTGTTGAATACCATTCTCTCAGAGAATGGAGGAACCTAGTCAGTTACCAAGACTCAGCTTAGTGTTGAGAGGCCATTCTCTGGGAGAATGGAGGCACCTGGTCAGTCACTAGGAATACTCAGCTTAGTGCTAAGAGGCCATACTCTAGGAGAATGGAGGCACCTGGTCAGTTACCAGGAATACTCAGCCTAGTGCTGAGAGGCCATTCTTTGGAAGAATGGAGGAACCTGGTTAGTTACCAAGAATACTCAGCTTAGCACTAAGAGGCCATTCTCTGGGAGAATGGAGGAACCTGGTTAGTTACCAGGAATACTCAGCTTAGTGCTGAGAGGCCATTCTCTGGGAGAATGGAGGCACCTCGTCAGTTACCACAAATAATCAACTCGGTGTTGAGAGGCCATTCTTTGGGAAAATGGAGGCACCTGGTCAGTTACCAGGAATACTCAACTTAGTGCTGAGAGGCCATTCTCTGGGAGAATGGAGGAACCTGGTCAGTTACCAGGAATACTCAGCTTAGTGCCAAGAGGCTATTCTCTAGGAGAATGGAGGAACCTGGTTAGTTACCAAGAATACTTAGCTTAGTGCTGAGAGGCCATTCTCTGGGAGAATGGAGGCACCTGGTCAGTTACTAGGAATACTCAGCTTAGTGTTGAGAGGCCATTCTCTGGGAGAATGGAGGAACCTGGTTAGTTACCAGGAATACTCATCCTAGAGCTGAGAGACCTTTTGACATGTATGTTGGATTGTTTCCTCGCATGGTTTAGATGTAAGTGCAGAGCCCTTCCATAGATGATATTAGTTGTGTCCTATCATGCTGATGGTTGTAAGTGTTGGGCCTTTTCACAGATGATAGTAGGTGTGTCCTATCATGCTGGTGAATGTAAGTGCTGGGCCTTTCCAACATGGTTCTTGGATGTGTTCTTCCCATGGTCGGATGTAAGCGTGGGGCCTTTCTGACATGGCTCTTGGATGTGTTCCTCCCATGGTCGGATGTGAGTGCTGGGCCTTTATGAAATGGTGGTGGATGTGTTCCTCCCATGGTCAGATGTGAGTGTTGGGCGTGCCTTTCTGACATGATGGTGGATGTGTTCCTCTCATGGTTAGATGTAAGTGTTGGGATGGATTTTTTGACTGGGTCAGATATAAGTGCTAAAGAAGATGAAGAACTACATGGAGGCTAGGCCTATAACCAACATGAAAAAGGGCTGGCTTTGTAGAACTTCCTATGACGAGAAGAATGAAGAGATAGAACCATTTGATTGATATAGCAGAAGTAGTGATGATGATGATGATTCAGTGACGATCCAGACTTGATGATGATCTAGTGATGCTCCAGATCAAGTGATGATCCAAACTCGATGATGATCCAGTGATGATCCAGACTTGATGAAGATGACTTGATAATGAAGATGACTTGACGATGAAGATGACTTGAATATGAAGATGACTTGATGATGATCCAGATGATACAGAGAAGAAGAATTGTGCTGATAAATTGTGTCGAGAGAATACCTTCCTAGTTAAGAGGGAGTGTTGATGTATTTTTAACTTCAGAATGTATTCACTTGTATACCTTATGTATTGTACCCCGATGTTTATTTTGGGAATTATCTATAATGTAATTGAGTCATGCCATGCCCCGATGTTCCGATCGAGAGATTCAATAATGTAAACAATTCATGTAAAGTCATTGAGGTTAACCCTCAATTTTAAGTCGAGGCAATAGTCCCCACAATTGTGCCAAGGTTAACCCTCCTTGTTGATCGGAGGGCAAAGTCCCCACAGTTGTGGGGCACTAGGGTTATTAGACTCTCCTAGAGATGTCGGCCCTAGTAAGTAATTGTTAAGTGGGGCTGACATGTTGAAGTGGACATTAAGTGAATGAAAGAATATAAATAGAGAGTGAGCGTCTCTATTTATCACACACTCACTCACTCAGTGGGGTGCATGAGTGAGAGAGGAGAAGCTCTCTCAAGTGAGAGAAAGAGAAAAAGTTGTTGGAGATCATATTTATGTTTTTGGGTTTTACTGCTGCCATTGGTGCTCATTCTATCTCTGAGGAAGTTGTGGGGTTTTCTCCTTTATGGTTTCCCCAAGGAAAATTCTTTGTGTCTCTTCTCTCTTGTGTTTATTGTTGTGCATGTTATTCTCTCAGATAAGAACCTAAGATCATATTGCTTAAATGATAAAAATCAAATAGGTGCTAGATGGTGCAGTATGTAGGCCTGGCTCAGATTAGTATGATTCTGAGCCTGAATTAGAGGTTGTGTGGCCTTCTGATGGTGTAGAGGGTCATCGAGAATAGTATTGACGGTGTTGGTTCAAGGACCCAAACTGCGGTGGATCACCTCTCAGGCGTGAGGAAGAACGTGGGGGATCAATTGTGTATGATTGGTTTGTCAAGTGGTGAAATATTGTAATGAATTTTGGACCCTAGTTTTAATGGCTTCCTATTGGCTTTCAGGTGGTCACTCGACCAACAAGACTACTAGGAGGCAGCACTTGGATTTTTCCTCATGGGAGTGCTAGTCAATCAGTGGCGGTCGTTTCCCGTTTCGCTTGGCAATTCCTCTCAGCGACAAACTACTTTGGGGTTCCTGTGGTACTCCTCACGATGAGTTTCTGGGCTGAGCCCAAGTACTTCCCATGGTTAAGGTAGTCAGGGACTTATGTCCTCAAAGACTGCAAGTGTTTGAATTAGTGTAAATTATAAATTTTAATGGCTAGCTCAATGTCATGAACTAAGTTTGGTTGTTTTATGTGGTATGGTTTGTGTGCATGTTTTTTATATTTCTGTTACACTTAGTGGCTGCTTGTATGGTTTATGAATAGTCCACAGAGAATGTATTGCAGAACTTATAACATGAACAAATTTTTTATGATAGTAGTAAATTGTGAACAAAAAATTGAATACATGTCATATCTAAATCTGAACTGTGGTAGCCTGACTAGGTGACTGCCTTACACCTGTATTTCTCTTCAACCAGGAAAGAGTGATGGGATCTCAACACAATGGGACTAAACCCATCCGTATATCCTTAGGTCACTCTCCAGATGCAAGGTCGGTCAATAGGGAGGACGCAAATACCATGAAACCCCCAACGGTTTCCACCCCCTCTACCTTCCACGTCACCCGTTTTTAGTGGTTTTGAAAAATGACAGGTGAAGTTCCTATTACTATACAAGATTCACCCTTTGTCTTATCCCATAATACCCCGAAGGGTGATGACTGGGTAGAGGAGGAAGGGCTAGGAAAGATATCAATTTCCAATTAAAAAATAGAAACCTAATCTATAGTAATTTTGTTCAAGCTTTAATCAGATTCTTTAAACAATTAACCATTTGATTTAATAGTAATTTACATAGACTGCAATGAAACAAACAGAGACTGAAATGAAATAAACACATATTGATGGATAGATTCGGCTGAGTCGCACTAACAGTCCGAATAACTTTAAAAATCTGAATTTGAGAGACAGATCGCTCTTTTCAGGTGAAATGTGGTGAGGGGGTTGCCAAATTTTCCCCAAATAAGGGGAGGGGGTCGCTCAGAAACTATAGACATAAGCGATCTGATTTCTAGGATGAAGTCACACCTTTTGGGCTTGAATGAGCGACTTGGTTGCACCGTTCAACCCGATAAGAGCGACTTGGTCTGAAATATGGAAAATTTTTAGCCTGAGCCAGGATCGACCGACAGTAACATGTACTATAGTTGAATGGGCTCGGTTTGGCCTTAAGGAGGCTCGGCTATGAATTAAAACGCATAAAAAGATAGATTTAATCTAGATTTGAAATAAAACTAACTAGGGCAAAATAAAAAATGAAATATAGAAATTAAATCCAGGGATCCTATGGGATCGACCTAGTATGGTCGCCAAATCTATAGTAGGGCTTTCGCCCTTGCTATAGGTAGGAACAACACCCTTTCATCTATAGGATGGAAGGGTAGGGTTCCTATGAGGATTGAATGAAAACAAAATAAAACCCTGTAGACAAGGTTAGGTCCAAGCTCCAAAACCCTGCATAACACTGTTAGCAAACAAAGGAACTGCAAGACATCAATGGAAACCTGCAACAAAGTATGAGAAAGAAACCTACAAGCAAACTATATTAGAAAAATATAAGAAAAATGAAATGAAATAAAGATTATACCTTCTCTGTTTGAAATGGTCCACCATGCCCTAGCTTGCGAGAGCACCTCTCAATGGATTGGGAGCTTTGGCTCAATGGAGGAATGGAGGAGAGGGAGGGTAAATGGCTTGAGAGGCAAAAGGTCTCAAGGCACTCACACGGGTAGCATAACGATATGGAGATGAGAAGTGATTTGAGAGTGACCCCCACCCCTCTACTTATACTTTTTCTTAATATTTTTAGGGTTTTAGACCCTAGTTAGGGCTTTAGCCCCTTTTTGGGGATTTTATCCCCTTTTCCCCAATTCCTAGCTCCTTTGGGGGTTTTAATCTCCTTTGAGGGGTTTTAGCTCCTTTTTGGAGTTTTTAGCCCCGATGAGAGATATTTTGGCTCTTTTTAGGGGTTTTTAAGCCCTTTTGCATATTTTTGAGCCTTTTTGAGGGTGTGGGGGTCAAATGAGGGTCATACGTAGATGTCTTTGGGTGGTGTAGGTCATGTAGAGCTTACTGAGGGATTTTTTGGGTTAACAACGCACATGAACATAATGGAATTGAGAATGATCAGAATGCACCATGACGTTTTGGTGAGAGCCAAATGATGGGTTGGGCATGTACAACAAGAAAAAAAAACTTAAAATGTGAAGGATGGATGATCAAAATGCCCCTCGCTCCCCAAAACATGAGGGAAGATGAAAACATGAATGCATGAGGGAATGGGCATATGTTTTTGGGTGTTTCATTTTGACACATGGATTTTCCTCAAAATGGCTCAAGGTCGAACATTCCCCCCTGCCCTTATCCTTAGGAAATCATGCCCCTATCTCATTATTTGTTGCATTGACATAGTTGGTTGTGGGTTTTTAATTAAATTGCATATTTATATGATGTCCAAAATTATATACTATGCTTGACTTATCACCATAAACCATAGGCATCAACCTTGATCACCTATACACAAAACATTAATCAATGGCAGGGCCTTGGACTTGAGCTCCTTGCCATGATTCTATACAATATTTACATCATATATATTTAATGCAAACGGGTTCAAAACCGAGGTGGTATAGGGTGGGAATTTATTAACCACTTCATGACAATATTTAAAGATCAAAGGCCATAAATACCCAGGGTAAAGGATTTTCTGGGCTGTAGCCATCCTAGAAATATGAACGCCACATGCTCCTGAGTGGCAATGATTCAGAACTTGTTCAGCCTATTCATGTGTAAGGCATTGTCGAAGGATGGAATCGATACCACGTCGGTAAAATGTATCATTCATAATGAGAAAGTACTTTGCATGGTGACGAATGCGACTGTGATCGTCACAAGATATGTCGGGCTAAAATATCCAAGTATGGAGATAGATAATCAAATATCCATACCATGTATCAATTTTTCTTATCAAGAACAAAAATTCATCCGGGAATGAATCATTGGGCTCAGTTTCTGTCAAATCACAGGGAAGGTCACACATCAACTCTGTGTAAACCAAGGATTTCTTCGAAGTGGCCTTGGTGAACTCAAGATAAAATTCCTGTAAGATAACAATCCAATGGGAATACTTGCCCCCAAGCACTTGACGAGTAATAATGCAATACATGGGGTTTTGGTCTGTGAGTATGGTCATGGTACAAAGTAGAATGTAATGACAAAACTTTTGTATAGCAATGACCGTAGCCAGAGCTAACTTCTCCACATGTGAGTAACAAGTTTCAAATTCAATGAGAATATTACTCAGGTAATATATCACGTGTTCTTGGCCATTGCGATTGTCCTTCGCTAGAACCATTGCAATGGTAGTAGGGGAGGTAGCAACATACAATAGAAAGTCTTTTGAATAATCTGGGGGTTGCATCATGGGTTAATGGGTTAGAGCATGCTTCAAATTATCAAAAGATCATTGAGACTAGTCATCCTAGAAGAACGGAGTGTTCTTCTTCAGGAGACGCATATAATCGTGCATTTTCTCTACAAAGTTGCACACAAAATGACAAAGAAAGTTTTCCTTCCCTTGCAAACTTTGGAGCTCAGTAATGTTTGTCGAGGTGGGTAAGGCAGGATAACAAAAATTTTCAGAGGATCAATCCAGATGCCATATTTGGAAACCACGAAGCCAAGAAGGCGTCCAGTATCAACACAAAAGACACATTTGTGTGGGTTCAAATGTATATTATAATGATGAAACCTAAGAAAAATGTCTCTAAGGTGGCTTGGATGGTCTTCCCGTTGCTGCGAATGAGCAAGGAGATCGTCAAGGTACAGTTCCATGATGTGCTTGATATCATGAAAGGCATAGGACATGGCTCACTTGAATGTAGCTACAACATTCTTTAGGCCAAAAGGTAACCTCCGATATGCAAAGGTTCCCCATGGGAAAATGAATGTTGTTTTATGCTGATCGGTGGGAAGAATCTCTCTCTAATTATAGCCAGAAAAACCATCCATAAAAGAAAAGATAACACTTCCAACATAGTTATCGATTATTTGATCGATATATGGAGTAAGGAAATTGTCCTTAGGACAATCCTTATGTAAGTCTTGAAAATCGGTATGGAATCTAATAGTGCCTTGCTTCTTAGTCATAGGGACAATATTAGATACCCATTCCGTTAGGGTATGGGATAAATAATCCCCTCCTTCAGAAGTTATTCTACTTCACCTTTATTATCCGCAGCCTTTCTAGGATGGAATTGACGTAATTTTTTTCAGACAGGTTTTATCGTGGGATAGGTTCTAATCTTGTGTACAATAATTGATAGATCCATCCTAGGAATCTCCTCATACGTCCAGGAAAAAATATCATGGAATTATTTGAAAAGAGATCTATAACTTTTAGTTTCATCTGTCGAGCAGTTCTAGCCTACATGGATGTGCTCAACAGTTCCGAGCTTGACTGATATGTCAATTGGGGTTGTCTTAGTGATGTTACAAAGATTTCCTTCGAAATCTGTGTCTTGAAACAATACATGCATTTTTGAATTGGTGAAAATATCGGTACTGATAAGAGATATGAGGTCAAGTTATATCGAACTAGAATTAGGAAGAAAAGAAGATCTGTGATGGTGATATTCCCATATAGTTTCATCCGTACTCATAATATCCATGATGGAATCGTCTGAAGGAAAATTCTGGGAGAGATAGTTAAGAGTAGGGAGGGATGGTTCTAGCTAGTAGGGAAGGTGGTAAGGATCCAAATCCACTAGATGAATATCATCATAATGGACATCAAAATTATATTGCACAGCATCATACAATACTTCATAAGGGCCAAGAGAGGATGACTCAACAAATTCTTTACATTGAGGACTATAACCAGTCATGGAAATCATGTTCACAGTTGCTACTTCCATACTAGGAGGGGGTGAAGGGAACACTCCCATAAGGGTTGAATCCTTTAGCATACCTATCCCAATCGATTGATAAGGAGGAGGGGACTGACCTAGCATAGGGATGTTATTCACGGTGGGAGTAGTAAAATCTGGTGAACAAAAGTCAAGTTCATTGATAGTTACAATATTCCCCAAATGCGGAAATTTGAGAGTTTGAAAGATTGTCAAGGGGATGGAAGTCATAGCATAGAACCAATTTCTCCCCAATAGAATATTGTATTCTAATGGGGCATCAAATAATTCCACCTGAATGGAAACTGTCTTGCCCCCAAGCTTGATTGAAAGGGCTGGTAACAGACCATGAGGCTGGAAACCTCGTCCATCAAAATATTTTAAGGGCATAGGTGATTTTGTAAATTTAGGAGAACCAATGGCTCTCCAACAGGATATAAACAAAACTGAGGTTGAAGCTCCCTCATCTAGAACAGTCCAATGGACCTCTCTCCGAACTACTCTAGAGGAAATTTGAAATGTGAGCTAGTGAGGTAATATAGATGTATAATTCTCCACATTTAAATGGATCAGGTTGGTATTACCTGGGTCTAATGACCCCAAATTTGTTAGTAGGTTTTTACGCTGCGTTGGATAGCTTTGAAGTAACTCTAGGGTAGACATTTCACAGGGTTCCT
This sequence comes from Pseudotsuga menziesii, assembly GCA_001517045.1. Classification (NCBI taxonomy): domain Eukaryota; kingdom Viridiplantae; phylum Streptophyta; class Pinopsida; order Pinales; family Pinaceae; genus Pseudotsuga; species Pseudotsuga menziesii. The sequence continues at coordinate 1,533,989 of LPNX010135474.1, read as the reverse complement.
GAGCCAAATCTTCAACCACATTGTAGAACTATGTAGCTCGGGCATTGGGATTAAAAAAAACCTTCCTGAGGGTATACTTAGGAGGTTGTAAAATCAAATCGAGATTAGGTTTCTCATTAACGAGAGGGCCATTAGACGGAGATGGAGGGGAACTAGTAAAAGGAACTTTCTCGAAAGAAGGATTTCCATCCTTATTCTCTATTGGTTTGTCATAAGAATGACTATGAGTATTCAAATTGATGGTATTTGAGGACATGATTTTGATTTATTCTGTAGAACTAGAGGTCCCTTGATTAGACATGTGGTCTATCAATTGTTGATTAGATGGGAAGGGATCGGTTAGCACCGTTGGGGTGGGGTTACTTTTGAGAAATTTACTAATCTCTTCACGACGAGGGCAGTCCTTTGTGAAGTGATCACCACCACTTAACAAGCAAGGGTACTTGGCCTTTCTCTTCCCTTTATTATCATTTTCTATGGCCGTAGCCTTGGCATTCTCCTGTTGATTTCCATGTTTTTTTATTTTTACCTTTACCTTTTTCCTTACTACCGGGTGTTTTCATACTTTTGATAGTATTTACCTTGGTGAAAACCATAGGATTTGAAAGAGTAGTAGCAGAATAATTGGGTTACTTAGCAGGTTTGGATGCTGACGAGGGTTGGATTGAACCAACAACCCCATCAACAGGAGTCTCTACGGGTGGCTTAGTACGGTCCATGCTGGGATGAGGAGCTTGATGGATTAGGTCATAGAAATTTATGGATTGGGAATATAGTACCAAGTCTAGATATTGAGCATGACTAATAGCCTACTCTTCAGTAACAACACCACCCATAGCCACATCTCGAGAAATGGGAGGCAACAAGGATTTTGTGAACCAATAAGATAAAATTTGGTCCGGGATGGGAGCTTTAATTAGTAGTCTCCACCTTTTCCACTCATGTATATGATCCTAAATGTGCGTGGAGGTATTCTGACAAAGTGAGGTCAAAAGGTCCATACCTGTTTCATAACGAATGGGTAGCTGAAAGTGTGTGAGAAATACGGTTGCCAATGAGCTAAAATCCACAAATGAATGTTGTTGAAGTTCAATATACCACTTCATGGCTGTACTGGTCAAAGTGCAATGAAAGAGTCTCAAATGAATAGAATCATCCATCAAGGAGCTGGAAGAACACTACAGATGGAACGTTATGACATGATTTTTGGGATCATCTACCTGCTTCCCATCCAACTTTGGGATGGTTGATGGTAACTTAACTGGAATTGCAGGCCATGAAGGGTTGTGCTAAATGGGATCATTAATCAACTTGGACAAATTGGGAAATTCCAAAGTTGATAGGAATGGAAGTAGTTGATTAGGCTCGATGTACTAGTAGTATTGATAAAGCATATGCACACCAGTAGGACCATAGGTTGACTGATACATAGGATGTTGGGATGGTATATGGGTGGATGATCCTCCTGAAGATCCTCTTGAAGGGGATGGGCCTCCAAGAGGAGGGCCACCTGGAGGTGACGAGCCTCTAGGTGGTGGGCCTCTGGGTGGTGGTGGACCTCCAGGTGGTGGCCCCCAAGGTGAAGGTCCCCAAGAAGGTGGACCTCCAGAAGGTGGGCCTCTAAGTGGTGGTCATCTAGGTGGTGGGCCTCTGGGTTGTGATCCTCCCGAAGGGGGTCCTCCATAAGGTGGACCTCCGCCAGGTGGGCCTCCTCTTGGTGGCCCTACAAAGTACGGTGGCCCTTGAGAACCTTCAGCAGTATGAATAAGCATTCCTCCCATGGTTGGCATGTAGGACCAATTAGGTTTCCCCCACAATGTAAACATGTTTCCAGGGTAAGGGATTCCAGGATACATAGTTCCTATAGGCATAGGTTGATAGTTCATATTTCCTACAGGTAATTGATTCCCTGGGTAACCATAACCCCAAGAAGGTTGTTTGACTGCAGGTTGTGCCCCTAAGGGGTGGCCTGAACTCGATGGAGGGTTTACCATATTGGTGTGGGTGGGAGGACCAACCACTATGTGTTTTCCTACAACAGAAGTCTGTCTAGTACTAGTATAAACTCCACTAACAGATAACGTAACTTATGCTAGGGGTTTCCCCTTGGTGTTGGAATGTACTAACACCATTTGAGCTGTGGATTTACCCCCAGCTACAGAGGGTATGGGAGGACTAGAAACAGACCTAGGATTTAAAATTGTAGGGTTGGAGGTTCGACTTGGATTATGATAAGTCACACCATGAGGTGGAAGATCATCAATAGGAGCCAAAGGTTTGGCAAGTGTATGATATCCAAAAGGCCAAGGATCCGAAAGACGGGGTAACATAGTTGATATAAGTTCTTTATGAGATACGGGTGAGGGAATAATTCTTTCCACTCTCTCTTAAAAATTGCAAGCGTGATCAAGAGAAGCTTGGATCCTTCTATGTTCCTCCTCACCTAGTGAATGATTATTAAAGGAAGGCCTAGTAAGCCCAAATTTGGAAAGGGATTGACCCATAGAATTTATCCAAAAAGGAGCATTAGGGCCATATTCGGTTTCAATAGGACTAGTACGAAATTCCCTCTGATAATGGAAGGAAGTGTCAGCCATACGAGGCTGTTGGACCAAGGGATTAACGTACGCAGTTAATTTTTCTCCGCTTTCCACAACTGTGTTGCCTACCACATGGGAGTCAATTGCAGCTCCTTGATATGTGGATTCCATTGGGATCTCCCCTGTGACAGGTGGAAACTCGGGTGGTAAGCCTTGGTTTCTTCTAGATCCTCTCAACTGAAACTCAAGTAGATTGTATGGTCACTAACCTAACCTAGGGTTTCAAAACTATAAAAATCACACAAAACTTCTCCTACACAAACTATAGGCCACAAGAAAACTTAAGTGACAAGAGGGGCTAATATAAGCTGGTTCCTCACTAGGATTGTCAAGTTTTTGCAACTCGCTATATATTGCAGGGTCCAATAGTAAAACACAATGAGGGGGATCAACCGTCCCTCACCTAAATGCCCAACTACCTGGACGACATGTGCGTAGTAATATCCCCTAGTGTTGTTCTTGATGTATTGCGCCAACAAGATGACCAAAAGGGATTTTCTTAGATGGTCTCAGGAATCCTAGAAGGGACTCCCAATATACATAAGGTACGTGGGAGTTCAAATCCATAGTAGTGCTTTCTAATGCACAATTGTTCACAAGGGGCCTTTCGATATATAATTGAGTACATGAAGTACCTTTCGATATACCTCAAGGGTATGTGAAAGGCCTTCTATATACCGATGGTACATGAAAGAACCGCACAGGTCCCAGGTTGCAGTGCAGGAAATAAACGACAGCTCCTACGTTTTACGATGTCGAAACATGTCTCTAACCTATCACTCAAGTTAATAAGATTTTTAACCTATAGCTATCGTTAATTTTAAGTTGAAAGGTTAGGTGAATGCATGGAGTTATGACAAAAAAGTAAAACCATGTAATTATGATATGAAAATTATTCACTTTACCATTCAAAGCATGCCTACTTATGGGAAGGAGAGAGTATTTTATTTTCAATTTCGTTTCAAAACCAAAACTTTCCCAAACAGTCTAACTAATCAAAGCTTTCCGAGAATACAAACAAGAAAGGTGCTCCTAATCTAATCTTTGAAAGTAAGCAAATAGGATGAGATCTCTTTTTCTGAAAAGAAAGAAAAAAAATACTCAAAGGAATACTAAGTAATTTTTCAATTTTTCTTCAAAAACGAAAAGATCTAACTTAAAACTATGATATTTTTGCTTTTAATCAGACAAGAATGTAAAAATAAAGAAGAAAATGGAGATATGAAAGCTTATGAGGCTAGTTAGAGATCCAATAATTCGTCTTCAAATAGAATTATAATCAAATCTCAACAAAAACAATTCTTTTTTGAAAAGCAAAAAGAAGTCTTTCGTAAACTTTAACAAAAAAATGAAAGAAAAAAACCAACAAGCAAGTCTTCCTTTTTAGTCTTATCAAACATCAAGAAGATATCTAACTAAGAAAAGCTTCAAAGCAATCCTTTTGCAAAATGAAAACCCAGGCATACAAGAAATCAAACTGACGAGCGTAATCTATCTTTTTTACTTCAACAAAACAAGAATTTACCACATCCAAATTTTGAATCTAAATACTTAGATCTCTATAAAGAAGCCGAAACATTCAGAACTGAAAGCCAAAAAAAAATCAAACCAAACTTTGAAATGACAAGTCTTAAAAAGGCATACCTGGCACCGCTTCTTGAGGGTTGGTGACAGAGTGGTTATGGATCAGTACCACTTCCTGCTAACTGAACACAGGCGATGGCATGCTTGTTGATCACTGAACATAGGTGGTGGCACTGCTTCTTTCCCACTGTGTATACGCAGTGTCCTGTAGAAATCAAGAAACAAAAAAATGGAAAAAGGCAAAGTTAATCACTGTAGTACTAGCATAAAGAATCATGAATTGAAAAGAATATGAAGTACAAAATGTAAGAATAAATCAGATCTGAATATATCTGATAATACTAAACCAAGATCTCACTAGATTAGCTAGTAGATCTGACCAATGAAATATTGGGCGCTTATTTATCTCTCTTCGTTTGAACCACTTCTCCCTAGTTTGTGGTAACTTTGTTTATTTGGCTACGAAATACTTAGAGATAACCAATTGTAAATCCCCATTCCGTGGAACTTTTTCCTTAAAGGATAGGGAAAATCAACAAGTTACCTCAACATTATGTCCATCGAAACTCCTGAAAATTCTCCACACCCAAATTTGTCAATTAACAATGCGGCTTCTGGCTGAATGTCAAGAAAATCAGTACCAGTCGGTTCAAACCTACACAAATGAGCCATAGTGGCTATACCAACCAGACCATCAAGGTAAGGGTAATCACTAATGGAGAATACAAACCAGGTTAGCCCTTATTCCTTTAAAAACCCTACTTTCAACAACTCACACATCCAAAACATTACCCATTTCATTCTAATATATGGTAAATGAGGCAAATGGTGCAAAAAATGAAACCATAACGATACACAGAGAATGAAATCATGATTTTACCACATGTATAATAAATCAAATGGGTTTCAAAACCTGTTTGATAGAATGACTTGACATGATTAATATTTCTTCGCTACTGTAATCAACAGGTGTCTCAAAGTCGTAATGATTCATGTTCATATGTACCACATGCGGTGTTCATATTTTTTTATTTGCATGGGTGATCATCATGGGAGTTTGATTATTGTTTAAGCATTGAATTTTTAAAGTTTGAATTGCATGGATGATTTTAATGTTAGACATAGTTTTTAGGGTTTCAATGTTTGAATATATAATGAATTAATATAAAACATGAAATTCTTTGTCTAGTATTATAAATCAAACCATTAAAGCCTTTATGAAATTCATATAATATTAGAAGCCAGTTCGACCCGATGATAAGATTAGCAGGCTGTAGATCAATGAAAAATAATTTATCTTAACTGATATATAATAAAAAATAAATATTTGCTAATGAAAAAATTAATTATATATATAAAAAAATCATTTAACATCTGCTAAATGAATAATGAAATCGAAATGCTTGTGATGATCTCTGCTTCGAGCAATTGAAGTTTTTTATTAAATTGAGAGTACCTTCACAATCATAGATTCTGAAGGCACTCTTAATAATGTCTTAAAGGATTTATTAAGAGGAGAATTGATATTGTTTTTATTAACAAAATCAGAATAAAAAAATGAGGAGGTTGTTGGAAGCCAAGAAATGGCGACATACCTAGGTGAATGAGTTATCTCTATTTACTTTGCTATAAACAATGAAGTATGATACAATCCAAAACTTCATTTGAGAAATCAGATAACCCTAATCTAATATAAACCTGTGTTTAATGATTTTCATAACCGCAAATATCTTCAGGATCTCCCTTCATGTCGTTTAATAAAGTTTTTTTTTTTTTTTTTTTTTTTTTTTTAAAAAAATTTTTTTTTTTTTTTTTTTTTTTTTTTTGAATATAAGATAAGTAAGAGTGCCTCGTCAAAACTAAGTATTCAAAATAGAATATAATCCAAACTATTAGTATAAATATGTAACTATTTACTTCTCTAAAAATATCTGAAATGTGTTCCATATATTCGAAATAATTTATTTTACTTAATTTTCTTTAATTTATAAATTAATTTAAGTTTTATGAAATATGGAATCACTGGCCTAGCTTGGTAACCAAACATCAATGCCACTCACAAATATCATCAGATATGAATCATTTGGATCATTACTAAGACCCCCTGTCTCTTGATCATGGGATTAAGAGCCACTACCACAGCCTAATAATTGAATTTAAGTAATTTCATACTAATTATATTCATGACCCTGAGCAGACCGAGTCATTACTGAGACCTTCCATTCCTAATTTCATAAAACAAAAATTCAAAATGGAACAGATCAAGACACTTTCAGATTGTAAATGAGTTTTAAAGGTGACTGATAATCCAAATTCAGAAATATTTTCCAAATACAAAATTTTGATGAAGTAACTCACTAATTATCCATACTATATTAATGAAACGAACTGTAGAAGGTCCACCCTAACTGTATGTACAAAAATTAAAATTTTAACAGATTCATTTCAGATTTAAGAAAACCTGATTAGACGAAGCAAGATGAAATACCATACTCAATCTTAATTACAGAGTAAATAAACAAACTGAAATTCAATCCACAATTATTTATTTATTTACAAATTCCTTCTCCAATCAAATATATACATGCAATATTGCAAGCCTTTTTTCTGAAAATAGATATTTCTAAACAATATTTACAATTATTCACAGATGGAATGAATTTTTAGAGAACCAAAACACAAAATCAATTGAACTTGTTCAAAAAGATAGTCTACAGATTTTCAGAATTATGAGAAAAGGATGTATAGATATTAACAAATTATGTACATATTCAAATATTTGGTGCAAATTAGTGAAAGAATTTATTAAGAATCTACCCGTTAACTGGAAATTTTTTGGACTATCCTTCCAAGGTTTGAATTCAAAAGGTACTTGGACCCATTTTTTCTTCAATGATATATGGTCCTATCCAAAGACACTGAAATTTTTTATGTTCACCTTTATCTTCATGATCTTTGTCCCATGCTATTACTAAATCGCCAACTTGTAAATATCTATTGGAAACTGAGTCTCGATCAAACCATTATTTTACAATTTGTTGATGTTCCTCAAAGTGTTGTTTAGATTTTTCCCTATGTTTCTCAAATTGTTGTTTAGCTTTTTCTACCTTATCTTCTCCATGGAAGAACAATTTTCATCTTGGAAGGATTGTGCTAACTGTAAAGAAGGTAGAAAAAGGTTACGAGGAAAAATGGATTCAATACCATAAACTAGGAAGAAAGGTGAATTTCCAATTGAATATTTCGTTGTTACTCTATCTGCCCAAAGTGCATTATGTAAGGAAGTTTGCCAATTTTGATGATGTGAGGAAATAGTTTTCTTTAAGAATATTTAATGAGTTTTTGTTGTTGGATTCAACCAAGACATTACCTTGAGGATAATAACTTCCAGAGTACCTGACTCTAATTCCTTTTTCTAAAGTAAATTTTGTTAATTCAATAGAAGAAAAGTAAGAGGAATTATAAAAACAAGAGACTCAGGTACACCAAATCGAGTAATAATAAAATATTCTAAGAAAAGAACAACTTGAATTATGTTTACTACACATAAAGGTGCAACTTATTCCCATCGAATAAAGTAATCCATTGCAGTGATAAAATATTTATGTTGCATGGATGACACAGGGTTGATTGGTCGTATTATATAGAGACCCCATCGTTGGAATGGTCTTTCAATGGAAATCAATTGAAGTTGAAATGCAGGTTTTTTAACCCTTCCTGCAGTCATTTGACACTCTTGACATTTTCTAGCATATGCATATGAATATCGAAACAAATTAGGCCAATAATAACCTGATCTTAATATTTTATGTGTAGTAGTTTCTCCTCCAAAATGACCACCAGTTGGACCAGAGTGTAACTCTTTTAAAATTGTTCCAGTTCCATCCTTATCTAGACAACACAATGATACACCATCTAAAATTTTTCTAAAATGGACATTATTAATCAACTGATAAACAACTGATTTTAGTCAAGGCCCTTCTCTTCTTTGGTTCTAGAATCAGGGGTATTACCTGTTTCAATAAAAATTCTCATGTCAGAATACTAGGAGTCTTGTGGAGGAGGAAATAAATATATTTCCCTTTTTAGAAAAGATTCATCTATGTTATCATCAGTATTATATTTCAGAAAATGAGTTGACTTGGAAGCAAGTTTACAAAGGCCTTGTCCTCAAACCATCGAGGAGGGTTTGATATCAAGATCGTATTCTTGTAAGGTTGTCATCCAAGGGGCCCTTTTATCTCCTAAATATTTTTGGACCAAAATGTTTCTTACTGCAGAATATGGAACAACTACTTTAATTTTGGATTTTAAGAGATAAGGTCGAAAATGTTTCACTTCTTTAAAAACAACAGATTCTTTCTCATCAACTTCATGATAATTCAACTCAGCTCCTTTAAAATTAGAACTCATAAAAGATATAGGAACTTCATAATTTTGTTTATTATGTTGAGTTAATACATCAACGTATGAAATATCTGAGGCAAAAGTATAAAGTATAAAATCCTTATTGAAATCAGGACTTAAAAGAGAAGGTGCTTCAGATATAGCTTCTAAAATTATTTTAAACAACTCTTTTTCATTATTACCTCAATTGAAGTTTGCATCATTTTTTATCATGTTTTGCAAAGGACGAATGATTTCAAAGAAACTAGGGATAAATATTCTTACAAAATTAATCTTTCTTAGAAANTTTATTGGAAGGATAAGTAATTATATATATATATATATATATATATATATATATCTTGACTTCTCTAAGGGTCAATCATGATACCATCTTTGGAAACTACGTAGCCTAATAAAATTCCTTGGGTCACTGCAAACATTGATTTCTTAGGGTTTAATGATATTCTGTATCTTCTACAACACTCAAAAAATTTCTTAAGCTGAGAGATATGGTCAGGTCGGTTTTTAGAGAAAACCGTAACATCATCAAGATGAACACAACTACCGAATTATTGATTAATACCCTAAAATATATATCCATTGATCGTTGAAAGGTGGCTCCTTCATTAATCAAAACAAAATGAATCTTTTGATAAGCATGTGTTCCCCATGCAGTTATGAATGCAGTTTTGAGTTGATCATCGGGAGAAACTAGAATATGGTTATATCCTAAGAAACCGCCAAGTAATTGCATCATCTCATATCTAGAAAATTTTCGGAGCATTTGCTCCATAGGAAGGGATGTGTAATTATCCTTTTCAGAAGATTTGTTAAGATTACGGAAATCAACACAAAGTCAAATATCCCCATTCTTCTTTTGAACTTGAACCAAGTTGGCCACCCACTGAGTATGGTGTACCGGTTTGGCAGCCAAAATATTGTCAATTCTTTCTTAACTGTTGGTTCAAGTGTTGGGTGCATTTTCCTAAGTTTTTGCTGAAAAGGTTTTGCAACAAGCTTCATTGGGATAATTTGTTGCATGATTTGTGGATTGAAATTTTTTAGGTCATCATATTTCCATGCAAAAACATCTATGTATTCCTTGAAAAACTTTATAAAAGCTGATTTTTCTAAGGGGGCACAATCTGTTCCTAGATTGATAGTTTGAGGATTGGAATATATCCCTAAATTTATTATGTCATACCTTAAGCAAGAACTATTTGTTTTGCAATTGGGGGATGCTTTAAACTTGTCATGAAGATCATAAAAATTGTCCAATCTCAAAACCGAGTTAGGGATAGATTTTACCGTGTCGATAGATTTTTCTATCGGGAAATGAGGATGTATTACCAAAAATTTGCGTAAATATTCATCGTGGGTTATTTAATCAATAAAAGAGTCCTTGAAGGTATCCTCATTCGTCAAGAAATTTAATATATGTGAATCATCATCGAAAACACGCCAGTTAGTGATATTATCAAAAATCGATGGTATAAAAATTAACTCAATTGAAAAAGTATTAGGTGAAAACTCTTCAGGTAGAACTAATTTAGAAGCTACATTAGATAGCAAATCATCTTCTTGATTTTGAAATATAGGAATGGATTTAATTATAAAGGCTTCAAAGTTTGAAATAAGGTTCCATGCCTCTTTTTGATAATTCTGAAGATGTTGGGAAATGCAATGACTTGAGTCATGTACCTGTCTTACGATGATCTCAGAATCACCATATACCACTAGTACCTTGATGTTCATATCTAAATATTTCTTTAGACCTTGGATACGAGCTGCATGCTCAATTATGTTGTTAGTGCAATCAAACTCTAATATACAAACTATACATGTTTTATTTCCTTTTGGGCCAATTAGATGGCATCTAGCTCCTACTGCTTCTTTTGATTTTGACCAATGAAAATAGAGTCTCCACGGTAGATTATTTACAAATAACTTATTGTTACTAATATATACATAATTCTAATTTTCTACATTATTTACAGAATTCTGAAATGCATAATTAGGTTGAATATAAGTGAAATTTGAGATTTGAGATTGATGTTTTATACATGTAAATGGAGAATTTCCATCCTTGAAATTCCCAAAATTCATCTCATAAGTGTAATTTCCCATGATTGAATAAGAAAACAACATAGTTTCATTTGGATCATGTAACTTTGTTACATTATGCTTCAAGTATACTTCTCCTCCCATTTTGATCTGATTGTCTTTACCATTTTTGGGCAGCCATAAGGTTGACCAATCAGTCAAAAAGAAACCATTCAGATTTTGTGACCAATATCCGCTTAGAAATAACCCATAAGAATCAGGAATGTCAGCAACAACAATGTATATGATCTGATAAATTAATGGGTTACTTGCTAGCCTAATTAATACCTCTTTTATCTCTCCTAAAACCCTCACATTTGAACGATCTAACTATGTAATTTGAGTTTCACACGGGCTATATTTTCCATTTAACCTTCGACAAACAAACAAAGGCATTACATTGGATGATGCTCTAGAATCCACCATACAGTTATGTACATTTATATTATAACTTTCAGATGTGATAAGAAAGGGAGGAGTGGTGGACTTTGAATTTTTACCTATCAATGAGGTTTTATCAGCTGCTAATTTTCCTTTATTATTTGCAATTAAATGTCCATTAGAATTAGAGTTAGCAACTGTATTACCTTGTGTACTTTGATCAAGTGAAATCATTGAAGGGGTTATAATAGGACCATTAGGAATAATATATATCTAAAGTAGAATATACATACTGATATTTGCACGAAACTTTTCCAAATCTTCTATAATATCATATTGCTGATCAAACTTTTGTGTATTTTGAATAGGAAGAGATTGTTTGACTGGTGGAGGAGTATTATTTCCTTTAGCTGAATTTGAACTTGATGCTCCAGGAGTACTTTCTAATCCTTTACTTCCAGTGTTATAAGCATATTGTCTTGAAGAAGGATATTTACTTTTAGCATTTTTTACTAGGCTATCCCAAAAATGCCCAACTAACTGTTGTTCTTGTTCTTGAGGTTCATCTTCAGTTTCATAATTTTATTCTTCTTCCTAATCAACAAATTCTTGATTTGAAGAGGATTCAAGCATAGAAAATACTACATGAATAATATTAAAGATCTCCTCATTGACTGCTACATCAGGAGGATGATTTGTTTTATTACTAGTACTATTTTTCCTAAAGTGATTTCTAAAGAACCCTCCAAAAGAGGATGCTTCCAAATTTTTCTTTAACCCTACTACTTCATTTGTTAATGCTCTGATATCATTTTGAAGTTGTTCAACATAAAATTCCTTTTCTTCGTATAGATTTTATTTTTTAGCTATTTTTCGAGGAAAAGAATCAATTTTCCCACTTTTTTCAAGTTCATAGGTAAGAGAATTTTTCTCAACTTTGATAGATTCCTCGAGGGTTTCAACAAGTGTAACCTTGTTTCCTTGTTTAAAAAACATGCATAAATATTTTTGTAATTTAGAAGAATAATTTTCTATAATAATATCTTTTGGTGGTTGAGAGGCGGCATGTATTTTATTTTTCAAAGTTAAAAATATCTGATTGAAATATTTAATTCGATCCTTATTGTTGGGCACTCTATATGCAAGTTAATTAAAGCCAACATACAGAATTTTCAATAAAGTCTTTTTATTGCAAAGATAATTTACATTCTTTGTGCTTAAACACTAAGTAGTTGATGTTGTTGAATGAACTATCCTACCTATCTGTTCAGCCGAACTTTTCCCATGATTAATCTAATCTAAATTACCTTCCTAAGAATGCATAATTGTAATTACCTTCCTACAACTTCAATCTAGAAATGAAAGATTCAGGAAATAAACATCTAGACTTACTTTTGCAGAAATTTAAATCCTAATTTACCAGGCCATATGGAAATCCATCATAACTATCTGAATTCAACCTTAATCTAAGAATCATAAATGCATAATTGAACTTCAACAATTATACTGTAAATGGACTGAATTAGAAAAACTAAAGAAAGTCAGCAATTGAAAGAAACTAGGGATGAGCTTGGCTGTTAAAACTATCACACACTTGCTTAAAGGAAATTAACCTACATAGTCGACTATCACACCACTCTGCTACAACTTACAGGAAATGCAATTACTGGCCATTCAAGGAGACACACAATGAATCATTACCGTTGCAACTATTATAAAAGAATGCGTCTACTATAACATCCTCACCACACGATACAAAAAATAAACATCTAATTAACTCGGCAATCTCTGTGGGAAGGCGGGCCCAACCTTTGAACAAAGAAACCGAAGACTAACACAAGTTAAAACACAGAGATCTGAATAATCCTACTTCTTGTATTATGTTATACCAAAATCTTCTCACCATCATGTGATAAGACCTTTGACATGCCTACTTGCCCTGAATCCCAGCTTCTGGAGTGAAGACTAAATGGTTTTTTATCAGTTTGTCATACAAATTCCCATCACCATGCATTCCCCTTTATCCAGGACCAGTACCCCTGCTCGCACCGCCTTTCATCGGTTCTCCACAAGCAGTGCCACCGCCCATTTCCCTTGGTCCATAGGCGGTTATTACTAGAACCACTCTATCATAAAAGGAGAAGGGAAACACCCTGGGTAAAAAGGGAAAAAGAGAAGCTTCTCGAGGCTTCTAGATGATAATACTTGAGGTATCCCTTATCCCTACTGTTGTGGGTTGGTTGAGCTTGAGATCCCTCATCCTAGGATCTTAGAGGCCACCTCACCCACTAATTTCTCAACCATCTCTCTCCATTAAAGCTTTATCAATATGAGCTCATAGCCATGGTTGAGGGGAGAACATTGAAGGCATTGTTATGCTGTTGGATTGATTCTTGGCCCAATATCATTTGGAGAGAGCATAGAGAGCTAGAGTCAAAGCTTTTGGGGATGAAGAGCTGGTTTCATGGAGATGCATGTCAACACTAAGGCTTGGTTTAAAATTCTTCATATTTCTAATGCAAGTTGATTTTATGTCCCATATATATTGTTGATGTTTGATTTCAAATATATATTGCTAGATTCCTTAGCCACTAGCATAGATTAGTAGATCATATTCTGGTTGCTTTGATTCGTTTCGTGTTGAACTCTTTTGTAGGTACACAAGTAAACTATCAAAGCCTTGTATTATAGATATCTACAGCATCTAGGGAGAGTTATCAACCTCTGTGATCTATTTGTTCTGGATCTGAATCATTCAGACCAGCGAAACACCTTGCTGTCCGCAGGAGGTGAAATATTCCGGTCAACATATTAGATGATAGAATGAAAGTACAATCTCTGTCATAGCTTATGCAATACGATCAATTATTTTCCAACCCTCAACTCTGAATAGTTCCTAATATTTATACATCAATATTCATAACTTCTACCCACTAATATCAGGCACTCATGAAGATCTACGATATTCAGGATGCCCTATTACATTGCATTGTTATAGCTGTGGAGAAACAAAATTAGGGAATATAGGAAGAGTATGTTGCTCAAGCCGATGATGAAGTAACAAAAACCATTTAAGATATACTCCATCAGTTGCAACTACCCTTGAATAATGACGCACTGTTGAGGCTGAGTCTGTTGCAGCCTTGCATGTTGCAACTTGTGTGGAATGAGGATCTTTGACTACGTTTCACATGTAGAGTTGGAGTCCATGGGTACAGCTGGAAAAGAATGTTCATCTCTTCTTGAAACCACTCGGCCTGATACACATGTATTCTTCACATCTTGAACTATCTTCATAAAATATTAATTTGTTAGCATAATCCAAGAGGCAAAGCCCTATTTATAACAATCATAAGCATTAATAAGATAAAACAATAAGTAATCATACCTGTAAGGATTTAGGGCTCAAATGAAGGGAGAACATTTGTTTGGTGCATAAAATGGAGTAAGATAAGGAAAAATGGGTATAGTAAGTGTGGTTAAAAATGGGTCATTTCTGGGCCCAACATCTCCCCCCAACTATCCTATTGCATGTCCCTATGCAAAAACCTCCATTGGTTTGAATGTGAATATGGCATTGTACTTTGTTCATGGAGAGAGGAAAATTTATAAGGGAGTTCATGTGATCTATGTTCTTCTAGAAATCCATTATAGGAAACCCAATATCTCCAACACTGCTGCTCCTCTGCCTTTGTTAGAAAGAAATCTTCCCTATGTGGTTTTGTTGGCCACCAGATAAGAGGAAATTTGAACTTGATTCCCATCCAATTGGCTCCACACTTCCTTATACATTCCACATACCCTTCGAACCTTGAAAGAACATGTTTAAAATTCTTGAAATAGTAAGGGTCCCTATTCTGCAATGATAAAGGAGCAGCCTACCATCTATGCTTACTACCTTCCAAATCCAACTGTTGCTGCATGGAAATTTGGCTGACACAAATAGAGATGACCCTTTCTTGAAGTTCAACCATCTGCTAAGTAATGATGGAATATGTAATCCTTTGCTGCTGTAGAGCAATGAGAAGGAAAGGAGATAGAGGATCACTCTGAATCCAAATATTATTGTTAGGCACATTATGAGAAAAGGTCTAGAAAGATCTCCCCCATTGCACATGATTGCTAACAAAAGAGGAAAAGGCCCTCATCTTAACATCTCCTAGGTAAGGGGAATGGTTTGAATGGTGGTCCAAAGGACAAGCCATTTCATGTAAATAAAGTTCACAGAGCAAGTTCTGCTCAATGAAATTACTTTCCATAAATGTTTCCAGAAACTGGGCCGAGGTTTCCATTTCATAGCGTCTCCCTTCCTTTACTGCTTTCAATTTAAACCAAATAAATTGTTCAAATAAAAACATAGGTTAAGAAGGAGATGGTGTCCTGGTACTTAATATTTCTTGGGAAAGAATATACAATTGGTCCTTCTCCTTCTGCATAGATTTGAACTTTTTCAGCTCCTTTAATTCTTTCCGCATTTCTTCCCACCGTAATTTCTGGAACATCAATTCTTATGCTCATTTTTCCATAAATTCTTTGATATAATTCTCATGATTAGTGAGGGGAATAATTCCTTCTTGGTACCTATCCACCTACCTCTTCCATTTCTTTACTTCTATTTTTAATAGTGAGAGCTCTTTGATCAGTTCCTGGATTCTCTCATCTCCTGCATTTTCCTCATCATCAGAGTCTAGATTGACAAAGTTATGGGAAAATTGAGTGCATACCTTGCCACCCGATGTTTCACCTTGAACATTCTCCACTGGGGGTGTAACAACTTCCTCTTCTATCAAGGTTTCGGCAGTCTCTTCCTGCATGGGTACTTCTGCAATCATTTCTGGGGATGGTGGTTCTTGTGTAACAACATTTTCTTTTTGAAGCTCCCCTTTAGCAACTTCAGCCTATGTGGGTACTTCTTCCATTAATTCTAAGGGTGTTGGTTCTTATGTGACATCATCCTTTTCCTGCAACCTCCTTTAGCAACTTCAGTAGTCAATTGTGAAGATGTTGGTTCTTGTGTAACAACTTCTTCCTACATTTCAATTTCCTCATGAGTCTCTGTTATAGTTACTTGGATTTCAGCTGTGGCTTTGACCGAGAGATGCAAGATTACTGGTTCTTGTGTATGAGCATCATGTCCCCCCATGTATTCATGCTGCTAGCATTTCTCTTGAGTTACTTCCATATCTCTCAAAAGATGAAATTGTTCCCCAAATACCTCAGTATCCCTTGATGATTGTGACTGCATCTGTTCATCTTCTCCCAGCTCCACATAAGGGATTATGTCCACCTTAGGATCAATTGTTCTTGGTTGAAATGGAGTTTCAGCAGAGATTTATGAGGAAATTGGTTCTTGTGTATCAACATTCTGATTGACTTCAATATCTTCCTGTTGTTGGGACTCCTCCATTAGTTCTATATCCTGAGATGGTTTTGGGGTCGTAGTCAAAACTTCTAAGTTCGGATCAAGAATTACCTCAATATTTGGTTTACCTATTTCTTCTTGAATGGAAGCCTCAACAAAAATTTCTAAAGGTGTTGGTTCTTGTGTGACAGCACCTTGATTGGCTTCAATATTCCCTTCATTAGGATGATCCAGCAATTCTGATGGCTGAGACTATAATTGCTCAGCTTCTTCCACTTCTCTATCAGGGATTAGTCCTATCTCTAGTTCATCTTCTTTCCTTACTTATGCATCAGGTGCTTCTTGTTCTTCTTTAGTTGCTGTGTAGGATTTTGGGTCCCAAATGCACGCACTATGACTGTGTGATCTGATTGATTAAAAAATTCCCCACATGAAGGAAATACTAGTTTCTCCACTTCTTCATCTTCCTTAGCAGGAGATGATCCTTCTAACTAATCTGCAGCTTCTACCAGTGTGTGCAGCCTTCTCTCTACATGTTTCTTACATGCCTCCTTCCAATTCTCCAATTCTTTCCAAAGAAATTGCACTTCTTCCTTTAGTAGCCCATTTTCATACAAAGCCCCTCAATTTGAGGTTCTTCTGCAACAGGCTCTTGTGGATCATTATTTCTCCTAGGTCTTAAAATGGGAAATTCGATGTTTGCTTCAATATTTGCCCATTTTTCCCGCACTGCTTCTACTACCGCAACTGATCTAGTTCTCCTTCTCCTCACTGGTCGAGAAGCTTGTATTTATTCTCTTGAACTTCTTCTCTTCCTTTGAGGTACAAGTGTTTCCAACCTTGCAGTTGATGTAGAAGGGATATTTCTTGTTTCAGCATCTTCTCTTTCCTCTGCTACCTCTATTTCTTTTTCAATTAAAGTTCCCCTCCATTCAGGAGAGGATTCAATGGTGAGGACCTCTTTATTCTCTTCTATCATTACAGCTCCCACAACTTCAGCTTCAATTGTCACAACATCAAATGCTGCTCCAGCTTCATCTTTGGCTGCTGGAGCTCCCAAATTCTCCAACCCCTCCATAGGGTTTGCTGCTGCTACATCCTTCGTCGATTCTTCCTCTTCTTCAGATCATATCTCATCTTCCCCCCCCAACTGAACTGGAGGGACTCCGGTCCTCTTTCTCTTCTTCCAATTGAAAATCGAACACAAGTGTAGGTGCCCTTACTTCCTCTCTGATTGGAACCTCAAGAAAAAGTACAGGTCCCTGAGCTATGTGAGGATGGTCAGTAAATTGTTCCCATGTTTTATTTCTCTGAGCTAAGGACCTTAAGATTAATAGTTTAATGAGGCCATGATGGGTAAGGGAATAATATGGATGCTTAGCTGATTTGACAAATCCCTCCATATGATGTAGGTCTTTAAATAGAAAAAATGGAACATTAAGTATATTTCTGTGGCGTAGATAAGACAACAGTGGAAACTCAGAATAATAGACAGTCTTGTACCTACCTTCATGGGTGATATAATTTTTGAGGAACACTGTCACTTGATCCAATGGGAGAGGCAGTGACTGTAATTCTATTCCCCGCCCTTATGGACACAATTGTTCACATGCCACCAAAAAGTCCTGTACTGCAGCGGCATTGGGAGTTCTTCTCCCAAACCAATTTATTCCTACCTACAGGAGGTCAATAACCTTGGCCACAATCACCTCAGAAAATAATATCCACAAACCCTTGATCTCCGAGTGGGTTTCTATAAGATTTAAAGAAAACTGCAGAGCAGTTTCGTGATGAAACCCATTGAAACATTGGAAAAACTCGGTCTAGCCCACAGCTTCGAAGATAGTGAAAACTTCAGCATTATTCTGCAATTCCTGCATGTTTGGAGGTTCATGACAAGCTGGGATACCCATGTTATCATTATTTCTAAATTCCAGTATCATCTTAGCAAATTACAAGCCCCGACAATGGAGGTTTTAGTGCAAAACATGCACAAACAGTTGAGGTTGGAGTTGGGCAAATTTGGAAAGTTAAGACAGTCGTCAGTATGAAATCATTGATAATATTTTTCCCCAAATCAGGAAAGGGTGGTGGTTATGAAATAATATTGAGTGGCCATTAGATAGTGGGAATGGACAGTTAACAAAGTATAGGTGTAACGACAGCTATAAAAGGGTAGGTATGATTAACTCTATCAAATCTACTTAATCCTTAATCATGTAAATAGCCAGAACCATACCTTAATAATTATGAGATGAATTGTGACTTATCGAAATAATATAGTGTATCAATGCGGCCTTCAAATTGAAATATTATTGCACACGTGTTGCCATGATCCTTCTACTGGCGAACCAAAAACTACCTTGTCGATCTTGATGGAATCATAATTAAAGCTGTGAGGTGAGTCGGAATCAACAAAATCACAGCTGCGAAAATTCTGGATGAATTTGGAGGAGTTACAGCTTGAATGTAGACAAATTGGGAGGAGTTGCAACCACAAGCCATAGGAAAAATCAGCCAAATTAGCGGAGTCGTAGCTGCTAGAAAGGGTAAAAATGGGCAAAATTTTAACGGAGTCGTAGCTACGTTGAATGGGAAAATGGCTGATGTTTTACGGTGTTGTAGCTGTAAGAAACAAAAGAAGGGAAATGTCTTACGGTGTTGTAGTTGTGATGGAATGAAAAAGTAGGCAAGGTTTTATGGTGTTGCAGCTGAGATAGAATGAAAAAGTAGGCAAGGTTTTATGATGTTGCAGCTATGACATAATGTAAAAGTAGGAAAGGTTTTACGGTGTTGCAGCTGCGGAACTGGAAAAATAGGAAAGGTTTTATGGTGTTGCAGCTGCGAAAAATAGGAAAATTTTGTAGAGTTGCAGCTGCGCCGAACTGTTCATCATTCAAATTTTTATTCTATAAGGAGCTCTTTTAGAAAACATAAAATTACAATAGGTTCTCATGGTCGTCAGGCCTGGTCATGACCATTGCTCCCTAAGTTAATTCCTGCACAGAATCTTCAAAAACGATCAAGCATAAAGGAAAACAAAGCAAAAAGAAATAAAAACATTAAACATCAATTTATTTATATACAAAAATTTTGTGTGGAAATCACAGTGAATTTCTAAAGATTGATAGGGGTAGAGGAATATTCCTGCCCTTGCGCTATTTGGTATCCCGGATCAGCTGCAACCTGTGAAATAAATGTGTCCCTTGAAATTGGTTAGTGGTACAGTTGCAGCCTGTGACCATTAGAAAATAACGGCGTATGGTTTTTGTCAATAGTGACCAGGTGGATCGTACCACTATCAAACACTCTATCTATCTGATATGGACCCAACCATCTTGTGTGTAGCTTACCTTTAAAGTCCCTTTTGAATATTGAATCATATAATAATGCCCAGTCTCCCTCATAGAAGACTCGCTTCTTAATGAACCAATCATGCCAATTGGATCTCTATTACTGAATTAATGTCGTCTGCTCCACAACAGCTATACATTTTTCCTCAAGTTCATTCAATTTATTCAATATATTCCTTTGGGCTTCAATTACATCTAAGTTTACCTCCATTGTTGTCTTCAAGGTTTTGATTTCAAATTCGATGGGAAAGACAACGCTCTTTCCGTACACCAAATCATAAGGAGAGAACCCTGTAGTATTGCACCACGTAGTGTGATATTCCCATAGTGCTTCCAAAATTCTGTTAGCCCAATCTCTACGATGGCTCCTAACTATTTTGGTGAGGATAACTTCAATAATTTTATTGGTACTTTCCACCTAGCCATTGGCCTGAGGATGGTATGGTGAAGTTATCATGTGCTAAATATGGTACTTATGTAGCAAAGCTTCAAATTTATGTGACACAAACTGGGGTCCTCCATCTATGATTACTTCCTTGGGTATTCCAAAACGAGTGAAAATTTGTCCATACAAGAAATCTATTACAACCTGGTCATTGTCCTTTGCCAAAGCAACAACTTCTACCCATTTCGTCATGTAGTCAGTGCAAACTAAAATGTAAGCTTTATGTTTTGAGTGAGAATTGATAGGCCCAATGAAATATAAGTCCCATATGTCAAAGGGTTCCACCACCAACTATAGTAGAAGAGGAATTTCATCCAATCTGTTAGGTTTGCCCATTCTCTGACAGCTGTCATAAGACTGGACATACTTCTTGGCATCCTTGAAAACTGACGGCCAATAATAAGCCATTTTCAGCACCTTATGACCTATTATCATGTTTGCGAAATGTCCTCCACATGGCTCATCGTGAAAGGACTTCAAAATATGGAAGACTTCATCCTCCCTTACACATCTCCTGATCTCAAGATCAGGGCCTTTGTAGAAAAGATGAGCATCTATCTAGCAATATTTGGAACTTTGTTGAATAATATTCCTTTTCTCTCTTTTTGACAAATGTTTCAGAAGCTTACCTGCAGCCAAGTAGTTAGAAACATATGCATACCAAGGGGAATGAGCTGAAATTGCAAACAAGTGTTCATTTAGGAAAAAATCCTCAACTGGAAGGTTGTCACCACTGTTAGTAAAATGAGATAAAAAATAAGCAACAACATTTTCTTTCCTAGGTCTGTCAATAATGGTAATTTCAAATTCCTGTAACAATAACAACCATCTAGTTATTCTAGCATTTGTAACTGGTTTGTTCATTAAATACTTGATGGCTGAGTGGTCAATGTGTACAAAGGTGGGGTATCCAGTGATGTAGTGTCTAAATTTGTTAATGGAGTAAACAATGGCTAAAAATTCCTTCTCTGTAACAATATAATTGAGTTCAGTAGGGGCCAAGTTTTTACTAACGTAATAAATTATGTATGGTGCTTGATCATCTTGCTGTCCCAACACTGCTCCAATGGCAGTGTCAGAGGCATCTGAGGAAATGTGAAAAGGCAGAGCCCATATGGGCCCCCTTAAGATAGGATTTGTAGACAACCTCTTCTTAATTTCAGTGAATGTTGTCTGGCATGCATCATTCCAAATGAACTGTACATCCTTCATCAATAAGGTAAATAAAAGAGAAGCTAGTTTGGAAAAATTATCTATAAATCTTCTATAATAACTAGCATGCCCTAAAAAGCTATGTACCTCTTTCTGTGTTCCAGGAGTGGGTATGTTTTCAATTACCCTAATTTTGGATGGATCTACCTGGATACCATCAGCAGAGATAAAGTGCCCCATCACTACACCCTCGCTCATCATCATGTGGCACTTCTCAGTGCTCAAAGATAGCTTGGTTTTCTCACATCGTGTTAAAACCTTCTCCAAGTTTTTCAGTGCCTCTTTAAAGTCACTGCCATAAGGGGTAAAATCGTCCATGAAAATCTCCATACTGTCATTAACCATTTCCAAAAAGATTCCAATTACAGCTCTCTAAAAGGTGGCTAGTGCATTGCATAAACCGAAGGGGAGTACCCTATATACAAAGTTACCCCAAGGACATGTGAAGGTGATTTTTTCTTGGTCTTCATGAACAATCTGGATTTGATTCTACCAACTAAACCCATCCATAAAGGAGAAGAAATTCTTCCCAGGCAGGGTATCAAGTACTTGGTCAATGAAAGGCATATGAAAGTGATATTTCTGTGTTTCCTTGTTCAGCTTTCTGTAATCTACATAGACTCTCAATTTACCATTCTTCTTGGGTACTACCATGAGTGGAGAATCCCACTCGCTATCTGAGTTTGGGTATATAAACCATGCTTATAAGAGTTTTTGAATTTCCTCCTTCGCTATGTCCCTAATATTGGGGTTCATCCTTCGTTGTGGCTGGAACATAGGCCAAGAGTCACTCTTGATATAAATGTGGTGGGTGCACAAATTAGAAGAGATACCCTTCATTTCTATGTAATCCCAGGAGAATTCCCCCTTATGATTTTTCAAGAGAGTGATTAGGCGTTCCTGTTCATCAGGAGTAAGACTGGGATTCATATTCAATGTTTTTTCGAGTTCTATCTCGACTGGAACACTTTCCAAATTCTTCATGATTGGAATTATGTGGGTTTCATTGAATAATGTCTCCTCTGTGATATTTTCTTGCTCTTTTTCACATAGAGTACTGTTCAAGATCTGATAAATTTTTTTATTGAAAGTGGTGGGTTCACTGATGAAACTGTTAATGGCATCATATTCTGTTTCATCTTTGAAGGTCAAGTCTTTCCCTATTGTTAACGGTGGCTGAACACCCTCCTCCTCCTCTAGCTCTATCCATAACAGAGTTTCAACTTCTAAAATAAGTTGAGCTGGAGGATACAAGGTAAGGTTTTTCGTTTCAGTCCAATCTGAGATGGTCATAGACCCTGACCGAAAGCTAATACAAGCATCAGCTATGGCCAACCATGGTCTTCCTAGAATCAATAGGTTCCCTCAAGCTACGACTTGGGTTGTAAAACCAAGAAGTCATCTAGTTATTCCCACAAATCAACTGAGATGACGAGGTCATCCAAAATTCCCTCAGGTTTGATGGTGGACCTATCTTTGAATTCTAAAATGGTAGGGGTTGGCATGAGATTGGTGAGCCCCAGTTTTTGTACAGTTTCTATGGTCATGACATTAATAGCTGCACCTAAATCTACCAATACATTTGGTATCTGCATGTTCACAATCTGCACAGTGACAGAAGGGTTCCCAGGATCATTGTATTTGGCCAAGAGGGTTTTTCCCATTATCAATTCAGACAGTTTCCCTATGACATGGACAGTGGGAGGATCCCTGGGTTTTCTACCTGGTTTTCTTATACATATATTCCAAACAATTATGGCATAGATAGGCACATCATGAAGGGCCTACAGCAGTGGAATTTTGGCATAGAGGTTTTTCAACTCTCATAAGAGGTTAAATTGAGGTTGCTCCACTGCCTTTTGTAATGTCAGTCTTTCAGGGTATGGTGGTTCTCTAATCAATTGTGTAGGATGTGTGTCAATAGATGTTTCCCTTTGTGTTTCAACCATTTTCTCGGTAGGACTTTTAGCATCCTCAATAATGGGTATTTCTACGTTGGATAAGTACTGTTGATTCATCCTTTCTTCATACGCAGAGGATAGAACATCCTCAATGACCAAGGGGTCCACTACCCTCCTTGATCATAAGAGGATATAGTTACAGGGAACTGGAGTAATGGAGTAAGCGGGCATGTTGGCGGTCTCAAACTAGTGGACTGCTTTATTGTTTGCGGTGGTGTTAGGTTGTGTAGGTATCTACGGTTGTATAGGCATATTAGGTGCAGCATTGTTCTGGAGTTGTAGCTATGGTTACTGATACTGTTGATATGGCTGTGGGTATTGTTGAGGAGGGTATGGCTGGTTAGGAAACTGTTGAGGATATTGGCTATGGGAAAACTGGTTTCTTGGATGGAATTTCATTCCCTTGAGAAACTGTTGCACATGAAAATCCCACATTGCCTATTCAGCCTTCAGTTGACTTTCTTATTTCCTATTAATCTCCAAAAAAATCCTGATCTAGATCAATTTGGCCATTTTTTTCCCTGACCTAGAAGTTACGGTACTCTTTCACCTTTTTGACAGAGCACTGTAGGTGCCTCCATCATTTGAGAAAGAAGTGTCATTTACCCTTTCCAGTGGGAGAAAAACCCTAGGTCGGTGCTCTGTCTAGTTTGCCTAAAAGTGCCGATGGTCTTAAAAGGGGAAAAAATAAGTTTCTAGAAGGTTCCGTATGGAATCCTTCATGGAATTAGTTCTTGCATGTCTGGGAGAGGTGGCATTCACCTCCCTCACCTATAGGGATCTTATTCTATCCTTTTGTCAAGTCATCCTATGAGTTTTTGACCTATAAATGATGTTTCTATGAAGAGAGTAGGGGGAACCAGAAAAAGCATCCTTATGCTGCTAGTTTGAAGTCTGGATAGAGGAACAATAGAGGTAGCTTATATCTAGAGAGGTATTCATTGGAGTTTGTAGACATTTTTTGAGACATAAGTTGTCAACATCAACGAATTTGGTTGTACTTCTTCTCACCCATTATTTATACAAAAACATTACCCTTTCCTATATTTTATTATCGTGTTTGTGATTAAATATTATTGAATTCCTTGATCATTAGTATGGATAGTTGATTATCCTGATGCTCTCATCTTTTTGTTTGTCTTGTGATCCTTCTTACAGGTATTGAATCATCTTAAGGAATTTTTGGAGAACAGGTAAAAAAGTCTACGGTTGAGGTATGTGATGTGTTATGTTAATCAATTTAACTATTCAAGGGAAGGATATGTGGCTGTGATTTTTTGTTCTATAGTTATGTTTTGCATTACAAAGAACAAGCAGTGTCAGCACTGGTTGAGAATTCCTAGTAACAAAATTGGCAACTCCACTGGGGAGGTGACAGATCAGATCTGGGGAAGATCCAGTCGGATCCACAACTCTTTGGTAACCATTCCACTGGTGAATTTTTTCTCTCTACTCTTTGTTGTTTCAGTCTGCAAGGTAAGATACTCTTTTAATTTTATTTATTACAATTTTCCTTGGTTCTGGATTATAGTTTTTACTGTTCTCTAGGTAATTGATTTTTTCTTACTTTTTTTAGTTCAACTGAGACTTTTTGTTTCTCCTGCAGTTCTAAATTTTTCAGTACGCTGTCTAGATGGCGCGCCTCTCTGTGGCTGATAGAGTGTCGATCTTCATTCAGGGCGCCTTTCCCCTTAACTGATAGAGCGCTACCTTCTTTTCATGATGCCCCTCCCTTTAGCTGATAGAGCACCATCCTTCCTTCCAGGGTGCTTTTCTTTTCAATTGATAGAGCGTCGTAGGTGCCTAAGTCCTGAGTTACTAGTGCATCGATTCAACTTGTGAGGTAGGCTTCAAAAAATCTTTGTAAAATTTGTCTTTATCTGTTTGGAAATTTTTATCTTTCTGAAAAGTCTATGTGGTTTGCTTGCTTCCCTGAGATTTTGCTCTGTTCTTTACATCTACCTATTGTTTGAAAGTACTTTGTGAACCTGATTCTTTCAAGTTCAGTTCTGAAGGCTTGATATTGTTTATAGGGGAAAATGGTAGATAGTTTCAGTTTTGGTTCCAACGAAATATCTAGAAACTTTTATTTTTGAAAAGAAAGTCATGGCCTCTTTTAAACTAGTTCATTTTACACTGCTTTGAGTGCCTCATATTTTCCAGAAAAATACAAAAAATAACCATTTTAGTTTCTTCTTGTTTATGCTTTAGAAGTTGTCATTTTTCTGCATAAATATATTAGAGGAAATAGATTTTTTGACATTGTAGCAAAGATAGTTTGCATGCACACTAGAGGCTTAGTTTCTTTGTCAAAAATTTCAGATATCTTTTGAGTGCGTGTTGAAACATTTTTGTGTTTGAAAAAGCTTCATTTTCTTGCATTTATTGATTCAAGTTTGTGTTGTTGAAATGGCATTATTTTAAGGTTCCTGAAAACAGAAAAAGAGAAAATTTTCTCCTTACCCTAAATAGTTTTCATCGAAAGTCAAAGAAGTGTTTTCTGTTGCATATAGAGTTAATCTGCATTATTGGAGACAACATGTCGACAAAAATTCACCTAACCGTCAAGATAAAATCAACAGTATATTTAGGTTAAAATTTGTATAGAAAGTTGAGTGATAGGATAGAGACGTGTTCGGGCATCGTTAAGTGTAGGAGCTGTTGTTATTTGTCCGCAATATATCCCGGGACTCACACGGTTCTCACACGTACCATTGGTATATAGAAATGGTCTTTCACATACCCTTGAGGTATATAGAAAGGCTCTTTCATGTACTCGATTGTATATAGGGAGGCCCCTTGTGAATGGTTTTGCATTAGACAGCACTACTACCGATTTGAGCTCCCACGTACCTTTTGCATATCAGGAGACCCCACTAGGATACCCTATCCAAACTGATTTAACCTATTAGTCATCTTGGCTTTATGGGAGAATCTTGTAAAGTCTTGATAATCCTGGTGAGAAACTGGACTTTGAAGCCCTCCTATCATTTAAGACTGCTTGAGACCTTTAGCTCTGTGTAGGTGTTTTTTGTGTGATTTTTTCTTTGACCTAGGTTAGAAGACTTGCAACCACCACCATGGCTGAGCATCTTGCATGGCGTCAATCCTGTAGGTTGCAGGGTTTTCCTCCTAACTCTCCTCCAACCATGGAAGGGGAAGAAGGGGTAGCCATGGAGATACCAGCTTCGGTTGAGAATCGTATGGAACTTACTCCACCTAGAAAATATTTCACTGTTTACATGAATCGTTTAGTCCAATTGCCTCCTACAACCAATGCTTCTTTGCATCCACCATTGGAAGGCCATGGCGATGTTTATACCCCACTAGATTATGGTCTAGATGCTCCCTTCTAGAACACTTCTATGGGCCAAGCCATTGCTGAATTTAGGGTTATTAGACCTTCACCAGGGAATCCTCCCTTGGGAGAGGAGGAATAGAGAAGAATTAATGCATATCTCGATCGAGCTCATAACTTTTTAGAGAGAATAGAAAGAATTACTCCTCCACCTGTGTTCCATTATGAAACTTTACAGGCACGATTACCTCGTAATATACTTATCCAGGAACTCAATAGCCTATGGTTAACCAAGTTTACAACAACCACCACCTACGACTATTTATCTTGGAATGCCTTACCCTGGAAATACTTTTGTACCTTAAGGACAACCAAATTATTCAAATATCCTGTCATATGGAGGGAATTTTTTGAATACTATTGGAGGATATGGTGGACCTCCCCCCAAGGGAGCTATAGGACTTGGAGGTCCTAGAGGACCTGGTGGACCACCACCACCACCTTGTGGAGGAGGAATACCACCACCACCTGGCAGAGGAGGACCACCACCCCCATCTGAAGGAGGAGGACCACCACCACCACCTAGTGGAGGCAGACCCCCACCACCACCTAATGGAGGCAGACCCCCACCACCACCTGGAGGAGGAGGATCACCACCACCACCACCACCTTTCAAAGGACCCCCACCCTTGGGGGGCCCACCTCCCCATGGAAATTATGGAAACCAACATCCTTTTCAACAAGCTTTGGGGGAATTATCTATACCCATATATCAATCCATATACGGTCCTACTGGTTAACAAATTCCCTATCAATATTACCAGTACCCACAACCAAATAAACAACTACCATTTCTGGCCACTTTATATTTTCCAGACTTGTCGATATTGATAAATGACCCAATTCATCATGACCCATCTTGGCCCACCATCCCAATTAAGCTACCTTTCGATATCCCAAAATTTGATGGTAAACATGGTGAGGATCCAAAAAACCACGTTATGACTTTTCATCTTTGGTGTTCATCCAATTCTTTGATGGATGATTCAATCTTCCTACGCCTTTTCCAAAGAACCCTCACTGGCATTGCAGCTAAATGGTACATCGAGTTACCGCGCCATTCATTTTGGGATTTCAATGCTTTATCTATGGCCTTTTTGACACACTTTCAGTTACCAATCCAGTATGAAATAGGTACAGACCTATTGACCTCACTTTGACAAACTACATCTAAACATATCTCCGATCATATCCATGAATGGAGAAGAAGACGTAGGTTGATTAAGACGCCTACTCCTAATCAGTTACTGGCTGACTGGTTCACAAAGTCTTTGCTTCCACCCATAGCTAGAGATGTGGCCATGGTAGGTGCTGTTACCAAAGAAAAGGCTATTAGTCACGCCTAGTACCTTGACTTGGTTTATTCCTAGTCAGGAACTTTGTATGATCTAATTCCCCATGCTTCTCGACCTACTACAGACCCTTCAAGATCTGCTACAAAACCACTTGCTGATGGCATACTTGGTTCAGTTCAGACACAAACAATGGCTAAATCCTCTAAGAAACAAGCTTCCACCCCATCCAATAAAAAAGAACCACCTGCCAAAACTGCAACCTCTCCTGTTGCTTCCGTTGAAGTAAATACGATTCAATCCATTGAATCTTCAGGCGGAAAGAAAAAAGGAAAAAATAAATCTAAAAAACCTAACAACCAACATGAAGGAAATAAAACACAGAATACGGATAACAATTCAAAAGGAAAGAGAAAGGTGAAGTACCCCTGTTTAATCTGCGGAGGTGATCATTTTACAAAAGAATGTCCTCGTCGTGAGGAAGTTGGTAAATTTTTAAAAGCCTCACCTAGCCCAGCCATTTTAAAAGATCCTTTCCCTTCCCAATAATAGTTAATTAATCATAAGTCCTTAAACGAAAATTCTTCTTCCACTGATGAAGTTCGTATGATGTCTAGTGAAACGGTGAATTTGAATACAAGAGCACATAGTTATGACCCTCCTCCAGAAAAGAAACTTAATGATATTCCATCTGAAAAAACCTCAACTTCCACACCTCCTACTAATAATGGTCTTCATATTGAAAAACTATACTTGAAGCAATCTTCCATCCACCAAAGGGAACTCTACATAAGTCCATAATTAATCCTAATGCTTGTGCTGACCAATACTATAATATTGTTGAATATTTGGCCCAGGAACCCTGCGCTAAGTCAGCTTTAGTGGTACTTCAAACCTGCCCAACTCAAAGGAAAAAATTGTTTACTGCCCTTGGAGCTATGGATCCCGATAATAGTAATCATCACTTTCAAATTGGATGATTTCAAAACGAGACTTTCACATCAGTTAGCTTTCTAGATCACTACAAAGATTACTAGAAAGGCTATCCGTTGTATCATTTTGGATGAAGGTGCCTTTACCTCGGTTATGTCTTTATCTTTCTAGAGAGCCATTGGATCTCTAGAAATCAACCGTTCACCTACCACCCTTAAGTATTTTGATGGTCACAGCTTTCAACCCTATGGACTACTACCTGCCATCCATATAGAACTGGGGGGAAAGTCAGTCTCCATTCATATCGAAGTTGTTGACACTCCTTTGGATTAGAACTTACTCCTAGGTCGTAATTGGTTTTATGCTATGCAAGTTGTAGCATCGACCATTTTTCAAATCATCCAGTTCCCATTCCAAGGAAATATTGTTACTGTTGACCAGTTAGATTTCATCACACCTAGTGCTATTACAAATGATGCAAATAGCATTCTGTTAGCTGGAATATTTCACCTCCCGTGGACAGCAAGGTGTTCCACTAGTTTGAATGGTTCATATCTAGAACAAATAGAGGATAGAGGTTGAACACTCTCCCTAGACACCGTAGATACCTGGAATATAATTCTTTGATAGTCACCATGTGTACCTGCAATTAGCTCAACATGAAACAGATCAAAGCAGCCATAATATAATCTACTAATCAATGTTAGTGACTAAGGAATATAATAACATACATGTGAAATAAAACAACAACAATATATGTGGGACAGAAATCAACTTGCATTAATATAGAAATATGAAGAAGTTTAAAACCAAGCCTTAGTGTTGACATGCATCTCCATGAAACCAAGCATTCTCATCCCCATAAGCTCTGACTCTAGATCTCTCTATGCTCTCCAATGGTATGGACCAAGTGATCAATCCAACATCATAACAATACCTTAAGAGTTTCCCCCCTCAACCATGGCCATAAGCTTGTATTTATAAGGCTAAATGGATAGGGATGGTTGAGAGATAAGTGGGTGAGGTGGCCTCTAAGATCCTAGGATGAGGGATCTCGAGCTCAACTAACCCACAATAGTAGGGATAAGGGAGGACATGAGGCTTATCATCTAAAAGCCTCGAGAAACTTCTCTTTTTCCCTTTTTACCCAGGGTACTGTGTTTCTCCTTCAATGACAGAGCAGTTCTGGTAAGAAACGCTTATGGACTAAGTGCCATAAGTGGTGGCATTGCTTGTGGATAACAAGGGATAGGTAGTGCGAACAGGGTAACGCTCCTGGATAACAAAGGAAGCACAGTGCTAGGAATTTTCATGAAATATTGACATTTAGTATGGGTTTCCACTCCAAAATCTGGGATTCAGGGAAAATAGGTATGTCAAATGTAATATCACATGATGGTGATAGGATTTTGGTATAACAGGATGCCCCCCAAAGCATGAGTCTTAGAGGGATACAATAAATGAGAGCTTTGAGAGAACAAGTCGCTACCACGAGGTGAAAATGTCGGCTCGATCAGAGTATGTTGTCAAGTAGGCATCTGTAGTACATCAGTATGTTGAGTCATAGACACAAGTAACCAAACTCATAGCTGCAGACCAATACAAGGCAGATCCATGAGAGGAATAAATAAGCATGGCTACTAGAATACAGCGTAGATCCATGTGATAGAGGACTCAAACTTGGACATAGCTACCAGACATACAATGTAGATCTATGTCATACAGACACAAATTTGAGCATAGCCACGACCATACAAATGTGGATCCATGCTAGACATACAAAACTCCATCGCAACCTAGGGAAAATCAATGAGCTCTTTAAACAAATACCCAGGGTCTTAGTCTCGCCTTCCA
>LPNX010135474.1:1480692-1498199 GCA_001517045.1 Pseudotsuga menziesii | reverse complement strand
CAGCTCCATTTTCAGTCTCCATTGTTGACAATTTTGCATGATCAATTGTAATTTGTTGTGAGTGAAATTAATCTATTGCTGGTCAGAATTTCTACAACTCTAGTACAATATAGTGAGTGTGAATAGATGTCCTGATTTCAAACACCCAGTCTATTCTATCGATTAAAGGTCAATGATGTGAACCTATGTTGAGAGCAAGAGAATCTGTCATTAAAGCATACAGATCTCAAGGTACTAAATATTGTTTCTAAGACTATTTCTTGGATAATGAGCTGATGTCAACGAGAAAAGTCTCGTCGAAGGAGGGCCATGATGAGTCCCACATCGATGACATGAAACTTGGAACATAGTTCTGGAATGATGTGAATGTAGTAACCATAAGACTAACTCAAAGATATTGACACAAAGACTGTGTAGACTGCAAAGGTAAAACTTCTTCAAATCCCCTTTGAACATCAGGCAGCATGACAAAAAGACTTGGCAGCATGACGAGACGGGATAGACACACAATGCGACATTGAACAATGCATTCTTTTGAAAGACTCAAAGGAGTGACATGACTCATGAAATTGGATCATCACAGAGATCAGCTGAATACCCAATTGACTGACATGATTGTGCAGACAATTGCCATGTTCAAAGGTAACGACAAACAACTGCCATTATTTGCAAAATGATTCCCTTCCCATTTACCCCATCATGATCGATGAGTTCCTCTTTTTAGTTTTACGAGTTCAAAGAGGGTAATAAACACTCGATATAGCTTGTCGGAGGACAAGTACAGACTCATATGTTTTATGAACCTAAGAGAGGAGGGGTTCGTTCCCAAAATGAGTCTTTCAATGTTTAATTTAGAGTCCACTGAAAGAAAACTCAGTATCGTTCATGTTTAGAGAGTCTGAATGAATACGGAAGAAGACTCCAAGCCCGAAAAAGTGTAAAATCATACCTTACAGAACTCTTCCAGTCATGATTGGCTGGAGTGTTCCTTTTTTGTAAATAGTCCTATCCAAACTGAAAAAGAGATAACCTACCGTTGGAAGGACGACTCTTCAAATACTTTTACGAGTATGAAGAATACAAGTACTCGACAATCTTTTTCATATTTAGGGAGCCTAAAAAGAGTTTAATGAGGAATCCATGAGGTTTCTTTACACAATGTCACTTTTTACAAGCCTGGAAATATTCGGAAATGGAATCGATGATCTTTTCATGTTTAAGGAGTCTGAAAAAAGATGTGAAAAGAAGACTCCATGACGCTTCTTTACACAATGTTGATTTTTACGAGCGTGACAAAGTGTCATAATAAACGCTCAATGACCTTTTTCATTTTATGAAAGTACGAAAAATCCATAAAGAAACTTTCAAATATTTTTTGCTAGAGTTCCCTATCCTGCAATAGCCTCAGAAACAAGTGTTAAATGAATTTAAAACTAGCATTAAGGGATTACGACAGATAAATGTTTCCTAAAACATGATTTATATCAAAACTATAGTAAGTCGGACCCAAAAATGCCTATATAAGTCAAGTAAATAGTAAAAAATCAAATCATTTCACTATTTACCTCTAGCAAAGAGCACTTGGAGCATTTTCTTAGACAGATCTTCCGCAACCAATACCAAGAGTTTCCACCGTCCGTTTTCAGCATCGTCAGTTGCAAGTAACAGCTAAGACCTTTAGATTTCATTTCATAGCATTTATTTTGAGATTCGGTGGGGTTTTGGGCTCATATGGCAAGCCCTAAAACCCAAAATATGGGCACCGCGGATACCCCTTGTAGGATATGCGGTACCACCCAAGAACCGCGCCAATAGCATAGTGGACAGGAAGTGCCACCACTTGTATCCAATGGTGCACAGGAAATGCCAACCGTGGATAAATTAAACTAATAGCATGGGCAACATAAATTCATTCCTTTGATTTTTAATGATTGGGGAAGACTCTAATGCATGCCATTATTGTTTTTGGCAGGTCTAGGTTGCTCAAAACATGGTGATATGGAAAGAAAGAACACATGACAATGAGGATGTTACTGCTGAGAGAAATACGGGTCATATTTCTGCATTACGGGACTATGGGCTCCTGAAGTTATTCTGGACCCCAAGCATGGTGTCACACGAGTGGTTACTAGAAAATATACTGCGGATGTGGAATCCAAAGAAGTAGTATTTCAAGGTGGGGGCCCATATAATTACAGTGGAAGTAGAGGACATCTACTTCCTAACTGGTCTCTCGAGACGAGGTGCCCCCATATCACTGACAGGTTCCCGTGGTGGGGACATTACTACCAAAGAGCTTATATATCGACACTATGCACCAGGGACAGGCACATCGAGGAAGAAGATCCCCATCAAAGTAGTGACAGATAGGGCCCTATGGACCAATCTGTTTACCATGCAGAGGGTGGCTGGGAGCCAGGGTGTGCACCAAGATTCTAGGGCACACATGTTGTATGCCATAGAGGCCATGGCACCCACGGTGTTCAACTGGGCGGAAGCAATGCTTCAAATCTTCAAGGATCAACTAACTAAGTGTTGGCAGGGAGATTTGAAGCAGT
The DNA here is from genome assembly GCA_001517045.1 of Pseudotsuga menziesii. Lineage (NCBI taxonomy): Eukaryota > Viridiplantae > Streptophyta > Pinopsida > Pinales > Pinaceae > Pseudotsuga > Pseudotsuga menziesii. The sequence continues at coordinate 1,495,641 of LPNX010135474.1, read as the reverse complement.
TTGGTTTTGGTTCCATTTTAGCCTGCTTATTCTTCGAGTGGGTTCCATAGATGAGACCTTATGTGGTATTCCAGATTCTGAGAGCACGGGACCCCTGTATGCTGAGGTGGGTCCAGGTCATGGCTCGTACATGAGCAGGTAGGGGAAGAGTGAAGTTCGGTGATCCCTTCTTCAGATGGCTCCAAGATCAGATCCTCATGGTTGAGGATTACGCTTACGCAGGCACAGACTTCACCGGAGATCCTGACCTACCACTCCCACCTGGCAGCCAGTTGGGTGATATCGGTAAGAATCAAGAAACCCTAAAATGGATGAAATGTTTTTATGTTTTTTAAGGTTTTATATTTTTATGTTAAGTGACGAGACCTGTAAATTCTCATGCAGATGTTGGAGCAGCGTGACCTAGAGGAGCATCTCCGTTGGATAGGTGAGTTGGAGCTCGCTTTGTACCATAGGGTGATGATATCACCGGGGAGATGGAGGAGAACCTAGAGAGGCTAACCTTGGATATACCAGATGCTGACATAGATGACCTCCCGATGAGATATCAGAGATCCACAGCGGGAGTACCAGGCCGATTCAGTAGGCTACTACGTAGGGTAGCTCGATTAATGATGTGCTATCATGAGCACCACTAGTGTATGAGATATGCATTGAAAGTTGACATCTTCCGGATTTTGTATAATGATTTTACCTGAAAGCCTACATGCTTCAGAGGAGGTCTCGAGACCTATTTTTTGTAAAATTTTTCGTATATATATATATATATATATATATATACGGACTTTTACCTGGTGTTTATATGTTTCAAATGGAAAATGTGTTTTCTATGAGTTTTATGTGTCTCTAAACGTTTATTTACAATGTACAATGTTTGATTTTAACGTCATGAATGGGAAATAAGCCAATCTAGGATGTAGTTAGTGAATGAGTTAGCAACTACATTATGTTCCCTAGGGATATGCCTATAAGTAATAGTTTCAAATGATCTTTCTAGTAAATGCACTCTCCAAAAGAGGTAGAGGAGTACCAGGTTCCTAATGGTGTAGACATGGTTCAAATGGTGAACCATGAGCTGTGAGTCTATCAAGACTACTAGATCATGAACATCCTGGGAGGCAGCTTCAGTCAGAAGACCGATGACTGCTTCATACTCGGTGATGTTATTAGTAGCGGGACCTATACAAACCGCTCCTGAACTAACCAAATCTTCAGCTGGGGAATAGAGGACCCAAGCAGTTAAGGTGAGATTTAAGGTGTGGCGGCAAGCACCATCAACAAAGCCGTATAAAGCCATCTGCATGAGCAAAACATGGTATAAATAGATGTGGACACTAAACTCAAAACCATCTTGAAAATACTAAAAGCAAACTGAAAGCTAATCAATATACATATATACAAGATAATATCCAAGGAAGACCTAGGCATAGTACCTTTTTAGGTACAACCCATTGCGAGGTTTCCCCAAAGGGATTCCATCATAATCAACGAGCTCGTAAGCTCCTTTCTCTAACACCTTAGAAATAACGAAAGGTCCATACAACATGGACTCGAACTTACCCTTCCCTAGTTTGTCATATCTCTAATCATAAGTCAAGACTAGGTCACACTCATTAAAGACACGAGGTTGGATGGATTTATCATACCGTGCCTTGACGCGTTTCTTGTGTGCCTCATTAGTTAAGGCAGCATATCTGCGAGTCCCATCAAGGTTACTCAAGTACAAAAATCTTTCTTCCTCTACAGAAGTGTCTGGGAGAAGTTGGACGGCAAGTTGTAAAGATGGAATCTAACATTGGATCAGTAAGACAGCTTCAAGTCCATAGACAAGATGAAATGGCGTGAAACCAGTGGCTATTTTCACCTAAGTTCGATAAGCCCAAACAACAGAGAAAAGAACATGATGCTAGTTGGATTTATGATCTCCAACCATTTGACGAAGCATAGTTTTCAAAACTTTGTTAATGGCCTCTACCTAACCATTAGCTTGTGGATAATACAACGTAGAGTTTTCATGGCGAAAACCTAGCTTGGCACTCATTTCTTCCATCATCTAATTACAGAAATGGGATATGTGATCAATAATGATGGACTACGGAACTCCAAATCTAGCTATAATATGATTGAACAAGAAGAGAGCGGAAGTCTTACCATCTTCTGCATATGTAGGCATGGCCTCAGCCCATTTCGTGAAATAATCAATGGCTACGATGATGTAACCATGCCCCCCAGCTGAGGTAGGATTACAATGCATGAATTCAATCCCCCATTTGGTGAATGGGCCAATGACAATGACAAGGTGTAACAGAGCAGGATGGGTGTGCTTTTTTGGATAAAAGTGTTGACAAGGTGGGCATTTCTTAACAACCTCATGACAATATTTGAAGATAAAAGGCCAGAAATAGCCAGCGCAAAGGATTTTCTGGGCTGTAGCCATCCCAGATAAATGACCGCCACATGCTCCAGAGTGGCAATCATTCAACACTTGTTCAGCCTCCTCATGAGTGAGGCATCGCTGGAGAATAGAGTCAATCCCACGTCTATACAAAGTATCATTCAAGATGAGATAGTATTTCACATGGTGACGGATATGGTGGCGATCATCATGAGATAAATGTGGCTAAAAATGTTGTGTCTGGAGATATATAAGAAAATCTCCATACCAAGGATCAGTAGTGCTTATCAGGAACAGGAATTCATCCGAAAATGAATCGTCGGGCTCAGATTCCATCGAAGCACAGGGAAGATCACACATAAGCTCTACAAAGACCAAGGATTTCTTTGATGTAGCCTTGGCAAATTCCAAATCGAACTCGTGAAGTATGACAATCCAACGTGAGTACTTTCCCCTGAGTACCTGACGAGTCAGGATGTAGTACATCAGGTTCTGGTCTGCCAATACGGTGGTGGTGCGGAGCAGAATGTAATGACAAAACCTATGTACAACAATGACTGTGGACAATGCTAACTTTTCCACACATGAATAATGAGTTTTAGTATCCAGGAGATTCTTACTGGCATAATAAATCACGTGCTCCTGACCTTGGAGATTGTCCCGTGCTAAAACCATAGCAGTGGTAGTAACGGAGGCAGCAATATACAAGAGAAATTCCTTTGAATAATCAGGGGGGTGTATCATGGGTGAATGAGTCAGAGTGTGCTTAAGATTATGAAAGGTGCATTGGGCCTAGTCCTCCTAGAAGAATGGGGTGTTCTTCTTAAGGAGACGCATATAACCGTGCATTTTCTCTGCGAAATTGCACACAAAACGGTGGAGAAATTTTGCCTTCCCTTGCAAAATTTGGAGTTCAAGGAGATTAGTTGGGGCTGGTAGATCAAGAATGGTGGCAATTTTCAAAGGATCTATCCGGATGCCATCTTTGTATACCACAAATCCTAGCAGACGTCCCGTCTCAACGCAAAAAACACATTTATGCATATTGAGCCATATATCATAATGACAGCATCTCAGGAATATCTCTCTAAGATGACTTGGGTGGTCCTCCCATTGCTGTGAATGAGCAGGGAGGTCATTAAGGTACAGTTCAATGATATGTCTAATATCGTGAAACTCATAGGACATCGCACGCTGGAACATGGCTCCATCATTTTTCAAGCCAAATGGTAACTTCTTATATGCAAAGGTTCCCCATGGGAAAATGAATGCCGTCTTATGCTGATTGGAGGGTAATATCTCAATCTAATTATAGCTGGAGAAGCCATCCATGAATGAAAATATGACACTTCCAGCACAGTTGTCGATAATTTGATCGATGTGCAGGGTAGGAAAGTTGTCCTTGGGACAATCTTTATTCAGATCCCTAAAGTTGATACAGAATCTAATGGTGCCTTGATTTTTATTGACATGGACAACATTCGATACCCATTCCGTCAGGGGTATAGGATAAATAAACCTAGCTTTCAGAATTTTCTCAATTTCAGCTTTTATAATTGTGGCCTTTCGAGGATGGACTTGCCTAAGTTTTTTCTTGATAGGTTTGGTCGAGGGATAGGTTTTAATCTCATGGACCACAATGGATGGGTCAATCCCTAGCATCTCTTCATAGGACCAGGAAAAAATATCATGGAACTCTTTAAAAAGTGCCTTATAGGCTTTAGATTCATCTATGGAGTAGTTCTACCCAACATGAACATGCTCGATAGTATTAGGCTTGGTTGATATGTCAATCGGGTTCGTCTGAGTAATGTTGCAAAGGTTTCCTTCAGAATTTGTATCATGCAACAATATAGGACTTTGGGGTACATTGATAATATCAGTAGGAAACAAGGATGCAAAATCATGGCTAACCGAACTGGTATTGGGGAGGAACATAGATCTATGATGGTGATCCTCCCAAATGGGCTCATCTGTATTCATGATCTCTATAATGGACTCGTCAAAAGGAAAAGTCTCAGAGAGATAGTCTAGAGTAGGGAGAGAAGGTTCTAACTAGTACGGTAAATGGTAAGGATCTGAAGCCACTAGATGAAGGTCATCAGTGTGATCATCGAAAAAGGTTTGAATGGTGTCATACATAGCTTCGTGTGGACTCAACAAGGTGGACTCAACAACATGTTTACCCTTAGGCTCACAATCAAATGAGGTGATCATATGGACTGACGTGGAATCTGTGTTAGGAGGAGTGGATGGAAAAAATCCCATGAGGGATGAATCATTCAACACGCCTACCCCAATCGACTGGTAAGGAGGAGGGGACTGGCCTAACATGGGGATGTTATTAGCCATGGAGGTAGTAACATCTAGCGTACTGAAATCAAGCTGGTCAATAGTAATGATTCTCCCCAGATGTGGAAATTGGACGGTTCAGAATACTGTTGAAGCAACAGTAGTCATAGCATAGAACCAATTTCATCCTAGAAGGAGATTGTAATCTAAAGGGGCATCTACCACTTCTACTTGAATGGAAATGGTTTTGCCCCCCAGCTCGACTGCTAGGGCTGATATGAGACCATGGGGTTGGAAAACTCATTCATCAAAGTCCTTAAGGGTCATAGGTGATGTTACAAGCTCGGAAGAGCCAAAGGATTTCCAACAAGACAGAGACAAAATGAAGATTGAAGCTCCCTCATCTAGTATTGTTCAAAAAAAATTCTTTCCAACTACTTTCGTAATGACTTGAAAAGCAAGTTTATGTGTTAACCTAGACTTATAGTTCTCAACATTGAAATGAATCAATTTGGTGTTATCCTGGTCTAAAGCTCCTAATCCTGTCAACAGGTTTTTGCGCTGTGTAGGGAAACTTTGGAGCACTTCTAGGGTAGACATTGCACAAGGTGCCTGAGCGAGATCTTCAACCACATTATAAAATTGAGCAGCTCAGGAATTAGGGTTAAATACTTCCTTCCAAAGAGTACTCTTAGGTGGGTGAAAAATCATGTCGAGAGTGGGCTTCTCGATAGATAACGGGACAGTAGACGAGGACTCAGGAGAACTAGTAGAAGGAATTTTCCTCGAAGACGGATGATTTTCGTTTTTATCTACGGGTTTGTCATAATTTTGACTTCGAGTTTGCAGATGGATGGTATATAAGGACATCATACAAATTTCCTCTGATGAAATAGAGTTACCCTGATTAGACATGTGTTCTATCAGTTGTTGTTGAGAGGGAAAAGGATCCGTAAGTATTGCAGGTGCGGGATTAGACTTCAAAAACTGGCAGATTTCGTCCCGATGAGGACACTCCTTTGAAAAATGGTCACCACTGCAGAGAAGACAGGGATATTTTTATTTTCTTTTCCCCTTGTTGTTATCACCATTGGTTCATCTTGGATTCTCCAGTTGGTTTCCAGGTTTTTTATTTTGATTTTTACCTTTCCTTTTATTATTACCCGAGGTTTGAGTACTTTGAATGGAATTGACCTCGGTGGAAACCTTAGGAGTCGAAGGAGTAGGGGTGGTAGTTTGGGTTTGATTGGTAGGTTTCACTGCTAATGGGGACTGGATTGAACCAACAATCCCATAAACATGTACTTCTGTTGGTGTCTTGGTAGGATTAGTGCTGGGGCGAGGAGCTTGAGGAATTAGGTCATAAAGAGTTCCAGACTAGGAATAAACCAGTTCTAGGTACTGAGCTTGACTAATATCCTACTCTTCAGTAATGGCACTACCCATGGCCACATCTTAGGAAATAGGAGGCAACAAGGATTTGGTGAACCAATCAGCTGGTAACTGATCTAGAATAAGGGCCTTAATAATCCTTCTCCGCCTTCTCCACTCATGAATATGATCGAATATGTGGGTGGAGGTGTTTTATCGCAGAGAGGTTAAAAGATCAGTACCCATTTCATAACGAATAGGGAGCTGAAAGTGTGTGAGAAACACGGTTGCCAACAAGCCAAAATACACAAACGAATGTTATGGGAGTTCAATGTACCACTTCACGGCCATACCGATCAAAGTTCATTGAAAGAGTCGTAACCGAACGGAATCATCCATGAGGGAGTTTGAAGAACACCACAAATGGAATGTCATAACATGGTTCTTTGGATCATATCCTTGCTTCCCATCAAATTTTGGGATATCCAATGGTAACTTTATTAGAATGGGTGGCCACGATGGATTGTGTCGAATGGGGTCATTAATCAACTTGGACAAATCAGGTAAGTCCAAAGTTGCTAGGAAAGGTAACTGTTGGTTGGGCTGCACATACTGGTAATATTGATATGGCATATAATTACTAGTAGGACCATAAGTGGACTGATAAAAAGGTTGTTGTGATGAATAACTACCAGAATATCTGCCCATAGGGGGTTGATTTCCAGGATCAGGACCGCTAGGACTTCCAGGGCCTCTAGGAGGAGGACCGCCAGGGCCATCGGGACCACCAGGAGCACCTGGACCACTAGGACCACCAAGACCACTAGGACCACTAGGAGGCAGACCACCAGACCCTCCAGGGCCACCAAGAGGAGTTAAACCTCCGGAGCCATCGAAACCACTAGAAGGAGGGCCACCAGACCCTCCAGAACCAGAAGGAGGAAAGCCACCAGGTCCCCCAAGACCACTAGGACCACCAGGACTGTAAGGAGGAAATTTTCTAGATCCCCTGGGACCATTAGGCCCCCTAGGGGGAGGACCTCCATAAGGTGGTCCTCCGCCACCTCCCACAGTATGTATAGGTATCCCCCCCATAGCTGGCATGTAAGATCAGTTGGGTTTCCCCCATGGCATAAAAGAATTACTAGGGTATGGAATTCCTGTAGGATTGGGTGGACGATTAATATTACCTACAGGTATTTGATAACCATAACCTCCAAAAGATTGAATGGTTACAGGTTGTGCCCCAGAGGGATGACCTAAATTGGATGGGGGATTAACCACAATAGTATGGGTAGGAGGGACATAAATTGTAGATGGTTCTATGTTAGAGGTCTATCCTTAACTAGGAACAATTTCGGTGTCAGATAACGTAGGTCGTGCCAAGGGTTTCCCCCCGGTACTAGAAGGTATAGACGAAACAAGAATTGAAGATTGAATCTCAGGTGCAAAATACCTAGGAATCATAGGCATAGACATAACATGAGAGGTGGTAGGGGTGGTATCATGACCTAGGTTGTGGGGTGTCAATGGATGATCTATAATCGGTTCAATGGGTCTCATAGAATCGGCAAGTGAACGATATCCCCTAGGAACAGATGTGGACTGTAATACTGTTGGGCCTAAAAGGTCATCTATCTACCTATCAATCTCTTTTGCATGGAGAATGGTAGCACAGTATTGCCTACGTTCTTCGTCATCTTCAGGAGAGTTTACAAAGGTGCCAAATGAGGCAATGGCTTGACCTACAGGGGTGTCCCAAAATGGAGCATTGGGACCAAAATCTGGATGGGCAGTATTATCAACACGTCCTTCCATGGGAGAATGGAATGAGGAATCTCCCTGAGAGGGCTGTTGGACCAAGGGAGGTGAGTGTGAAGAATATGGTACTCCACTTTCTGCAACCACATTATCTCCCACTTGGGAAGTGGTAGCAGCTTCTTGGTCAATAGATTCCATAGGATTTTCTCTTGAACCAGGAATAAAATCAGGTGGCAAGCCCCGTACCCTTCTGGACTGTCTTAACTCATCCAGTTTGTACAGTTCCTAACTAACCTAGGGTCTGAAAATCTAGAAAACACACCAAAAAAATTTCCCTACACAAGCTATAGGTCAAAACAAGCAGACTTAAAATGATAGGAAGAGTTCAAAAAGTCAGGTCTCTCACTAGGATTGTCAAGAAGGTGCCACTCGTGATATACCTTGAGGGTACGTGCGTAGTAATCTCCCCAAATGTTGTTTTCAGTGTATCACTCCAAACAAGACAGCCAAAGGGATTTTGTCAGATGGATAAGGTACCCTAGTGGGGTCTCCTGATATACTCAAGGTACGTGGGAGCTCGAATCGGTAGTAGTGTTGTCTAATGCATAACCGTACACAAGGGTCCTTCTGATATACAATCGAGTATGTGAAGTACCTTTCTATATACCTCAAGGGTACGTGAAAGGCTGTTTGATATAAGGACGATGCGTGGAAGAACCGCACGAGTCTCGAGATGTAATGCTGACAAATAACGACAGGTCCTACGCTTAACGATGCCCGAACACGTCTCTAACATATCACTCAAGTTGCTACGTAAATTTTAACCTATAACTACCGTTAATTTTAACTTGTATGGTTAGGTGAATGCATGATATTTTGACAGAAAAGTAAAACCATGCAGTATGCTAGTGCAAAATATTTTCACTTTACCATTCAGTATGCATACTTATGGGAGGGAAAGAGAGTGTTTTCCTTTTGTTTCAAGACCAAAAATAATTCCAAACAATAGTCATGAACATAAAATCAAAGACAAGCAATATTTTACCAAACTGATTTCTCTTTTCTGAAAGCAAAAAGAAGGGGAAGAATCTCTTTTCCTAAAAGAAAAACAAAAAAGCACACTTATATGCAAATGCACTCTATTTTTTCAATTTTCTCAAAACATAAGCAAATCTAACTTAAAACTACCATATTTTTATTTTGATTGAGATAGTTCTAAATGCATGAGAGAAAATAGAACATAAAGATCCTGAAAGCTTGAAAATCCAATTAGAGAACCAATCTCTAATGCTCAATGAGGATATCCTAGTCTCAGTAAAAAAAATTCTTTTTTAAAGGAAGGAAAAATAAGTTTACTATGCAAATAAGAAATGAAACCTAGAAGCTAATCTAGTGTTCTTCTTTTATTCTATGTGGCAGAAACAAAAAGAGATTTTAATAACACCCTAAGCTTTTTAGAAGACAAGAAATCCCTTCGTAAACACAGCCAACAAGCATAGAAGCAGATGAACAATCAAAAGACCTAATCAAACTTTTGAATTTCCACTCAAATCAATCTTAAACCATAAAATATCAAACCACAAGCATCAAATTCTGTAACACAAGTTTGATAAGTAGAACTAAAAGCAACAGAACTCAAATTTTTACAAAAAAATGGGGAAAAAGGGTCTTGGAATGATGCCTACCTGGCACTGTGCTTCTTTGGTGTTGACAGGGAAGTTCTATCCCAGCACCGCTTCTCGCCAATAGGATACAGGCGGTGGCACTGCGTACTGCTCACTGTGTTCAGGTGGTGGCACCGCTCCTCGTACACAGCATAGGTGTGGTTCCTGAAGAGAGCTGAAAAGGACCCTGGATTCGGACAAGAGTTGCAGACTGAGGAAGATCATAACAAATCATACAAAATTATATTCCCCAGTATGGTCACCAGATTTGTTAGCTAGAATATTTCACCTCCTGCAGACAGCAAGGTGTTCCACTGGTCTGAATGGTTCAGATCCAGAACAAATAGAGGACAGAGGTTGAAGACTCTCCCTAGATGCCGTAGATACCTAGAATAATGCTTTGATAGTCACCCTGTGTACCTGTAATCATCTCAACACGAAACAGATCAAAGCAGCTAGAATATAATCTACTAATCTATGTTAGTGACTTACGAATCTAACAACATACATGTGAAATCAAACAACAACAATATATGCGAGACATAAATCAACTTGCATTAATATAGAAATATGAATAAGTTTACAACCAAGCCTTAGTGTTGACATGCATCTCCATGAAACCAAGCATTCTCATCCCCATAAGCTCTGACTCTAGCTCTCTCTATTCTCTCCAATGGTATGGACCAAGTGATCAATCCAATATCATAGCAATACCTTAAGAGTTCTCCCCCTCAACCATGGCCATAAGCTTGTATTTATAAGGCTAAATGGATAGGGATGGTTGAGAGATAAGTGGGTGAGGTGGCCTCTAAGATCCTAGGATGAGGGATCTTGAGCTCAACTAACCCACACCAATAGGGATAAGGGAGGACACGAGGCTTATCATCTAGAAGCCTCAAGAAACTTCTCTTTTTCCCTTTTTACCCAGGGTACCATGTTTCTACTTCAATGACAGATCAGTCCTGGTAAGAAATGCTTATGCACTAAGTGCCATAAGTGGTGGCACTGCTTGTGGATAACAAGGGATAGGCGGTGTGAACAGGCTACCGCTCCTGGATAACAAAGGAAGTGTGGTGCTAGGAATTTTCATGAAAGATTGACATTTATTATGGATTTCCACTCCAAAATCTAGGATTCAAGGCAATTAGGTATGTCAAATGTCTTATCACATGATGGTGACAGGATTTTGGTATAACAAGATTCCCCCCAAAGCATGAGTCTTAGAGGGATATGATAAATGAGAGCTTTGAGAGAACAAGTCACTGCCACAAGGTGAAAATGTCAGCTCGATCGAAGTATGTTGTCAATTAGGCATCTGTAGTACATCAGTATGTTGACTCATAGACATAAGTAACCAAACTCATGGCTACAGACCAATACAAGGAAGATCTGTGAGAGGAATAAACAAGCATGGCTACTAGAATACAGCGTAGATCCATGTGATAGAGGACTCAAACTTGGACATAGATACCAGACATACAATGTAGATCTATTTCATACTGACGCAAATTTGAGCATAGCCACGACCATACAAATATGGATCCATGCTAGACATACAAAACTCCATCGCAACCTAGGGAAAATCAATGAGCGCTTTAAACAAATACCCAGGGTCTTCGTCTCGCCTTCCACAAAGTATGATTCTATCCATGTGATTACAATGATTTGAAGTTGAACCTGGTAGAAACCACTTGATTAGCGGCCAATGATGTGAACCATTAACAAGTGCGAGGGAGATCACCATTAATTTCAATGATTCCCAAGGTAGTCTAGTACAATCTACTGAGTGTGAATAGATGTCTTGATGTCAAAAACCTAGTCGATTCTATAGATCAAAGGTCAATGATGTGAGCCTATGTCGAGAGTGAGAGAATCTGTCATTAAGGCATACAGATCTCAAGGTACTAAATATTGTTTCTAAGACTATTTCTCAGATAACGAGCTAATGTCAATAGGAAAAGTCTCATCGAAGGAGGGCCATGACAAGTCCCACATCGATGACACGAAACTCAGAACATAGTTTTGGAATGATGTGAATGTAGTAACCATAATACTGACTCAAAGATACTGACACAAAGAATGTGTAGACTGCAGAGGAAAAACTTCTTCAAATCCCCTTTGAACATCAAGCGGCACGACAAAAAGACTTGGCAGCATGACTAGACGGGACAGACACACAATGTGACAGTGGAAAATGCATTCTTTTGAAAGACTCAAAGGAGTGACATGACTCATGAAAGTGGGTCGTCATGGAGATCAGCTGAATACCCAATTGAATGACATGATTTTGCAGACAAGTTCCATGTTCAAAGGTAATGACAAACAACTGCCATTATTTGCAAAATGATTCCCTTCCCATTTCCCCCATCATGATCGATGAGTGCCTCTTTTCGGTTTTACAGGTTCAAAGAGGGTAATAAACACTCGATATAGCTTGTCGAAGGACAAGTCCAGACTCATATGTTTTACAAACCTGAAAGAGGAGGGGTTCATTACCAAAACGGGTCTTTGAATGTTTAATTTAATGAGTCCATTGAAAGAAAACTCGGTATCATTCATGTTTAGAGAGTCTGAACGAATATGGAAGAAGACTCCAAGGGGGTCCTTTTTCATAAATAGTCCTATCTGAACCTAAAAAGAGATAACCTACCATAGAAAGGACAACTCTTCAAATACTTTTACGAGTATGAAGAAGACAAGTACTCGACAATCTTTTCATATTTAGGGAGCCTAAAAAGAGTTTAAAGAGGACTCCATGAGGTTTCTTTACACAATGTCCCTTTTTACGAGCCTGGAAAGATTCAGAAACAAAATCAATGATCTTTTCATGTTTAAGGAGTCTGAAAAAAGATGTGAAAATAAGACTCCGTGATGTTTCTTTACACAATGTTGATTTTTACGAGCCTGGAAAGAAACTTGAAATGGACTCGGACCTTTGATACTAGATTTTAACGAGTGTGATGAAGTGTCATAATAAATGCTCAATGACCTTTTTCGTTTTATGAAAGTACAAAAAATCCATAAACAAAATTTCAAAGGAAGGGAAGGAAAACTTTTTGCGTTGCTTCGTCTTCAATTATGCAGAGAGGACACATGGTTTCATGAGGTTGCTGAAGAAAGACACTCCTTTCATTTGGGATGATTTTGCACAACGTGCATTTGATAATCTTAAACATGCACTTACCCATGCACCTATGTTGCAACCACCCAACTATGCCCAGGATTATTCCTTGTATGTGGTTACATCCTTGTCTACCATAGGCATGGTCCTTGTTCAAACAGATGAACACAACCAAGAACATGTGATCTATTACACCAGTAAGAGTCTTTTGGACTCTGAAACTTGATACTCACATGTGTAGAAACTTTCTCTAGCCATATTCATTGCGGTCCAAAAGTTTCATCACTATATTTTGCTCCGCACCACTACTGTTTATGTGGATTCTAACCCCATTACTATGTTCTGACATGTCAGGTGCTTGGGGGAAAATACTCACGTTGGATCATGATCCTCCAGGATTTTGACCTAGAATTTTCCAAAAGTACTTCCAAGAATTCGCTTGTCTTAGCATAGCTTATATGTGACCTTCCCCGTACTACTGAGAATCTAGAGCCCTTTGATTCCTTACCTGATGAATCACTGTTTCTCATTAGTATGAAAGATCCATGGTATGGAGACATCATTTTGTACCTCCAAACCTTACAATACTAGCCTATTGCCTCCCAAGATGAACGTTGTCATGTTCACCACCAGGATAAAATTTGCCTTGTCTTGAATGATACCCTATACTGTCGTGGTGTTGATTCTATCCTACGTCGTTGCCTTACACACGAAGAGGCTAAGATTGTCCTTAATGATTGCCATGCTGGAGCTTGTGCCGGTCATCTTTTTAGGTTGGCTACTACCCAGAAAATCCTGTGTGCTGGATACTTCTGGCCTTCTATTTTCAAGGATTGTATTGAAATGGTCAAGAAATTCCCACCTTGTCAAATTTTTACTTCCAAGAAACGCACACTTCCATCTCCGCTCCATCCCATCGTAGCAGTTGGCCCTTTTGCAAAATGGGGCATAGAATTCATGCATTGTATACCTACCTCAGCCGGGGGGAATGGCTACATCATTTTGGATTTTGACTATTTTACACAATGGGTTGAGGCAATGCCCACATACACCAAATACGGTAAAATTGCTGCACTTTTCTTATTCAACCATATTATCACAAGATTTGGGATTCCTAGGGCCATCGTGACTGATCATGGATCACATTTAAAAAATAAAATGATGGCAAAGCTTAGCATCAAATTAGGGTTTCAACATGATAGCTCTACACCCTACTATCCACAAGCCATTGGCCAGGTTGAAGCGATAAATAAAGTATTAAAAACAATGCTTCAACAGATGGTAGGGTAGACCAAGTCAAACTGGAATTTACAGCTTTTCTCCACACTCTAGGCCTATAGGTCTACTATTAAAACTCCCAGTGGTTTTACACCTTTTCAATTAGTATACGAGCTGGAAGCTACTCTCCCAATAGAATGTGAGATCCCTTCTTTAAAACTGGTCATCAAATTATTATCCAACACTACCATAGACGATGAAAGATTCCTGTACCTAAATAAACTTGATGAAACTTGGCGTGATGCTACCTTATCTAATGAGGCACACAAACAAAGAATGAAATTTCAATATGATAGGACTGTCCAACCCCGTTCCTTTGATGAAGGAGACCTGGTCTTGACCTATGACCAGAAGCATGACAAGATGGGGGCAAGAAAATTTGAGTCTATGTGGCATGGAACCTACATTGTTAGCCATGTTTTAGAGAAAGGAGCATATGAACTGGTTAATTACAATGCGATACCACTGGGAGAGCCCCAAAATGGGCTCTACCTCAAAAGATACTATGCCTAGGTCATCTAACGCAGGGTCTTTGTAAATATTGTTTATAGTTTGCTGTGTGTCATAGATTTTAAAAGGTGTGTCTTTTGTGTGATTTAGAGTGTGTTTTTTCTTATAAAACCCTACTTATGCACGTCTTTTGTCTCATGGACAGATGACTTCCTTCATTGGTTTTTCTAATGGTTCTCATCGGTATACGCTTAACCTTGCATCTACAGCTTGGGTACTGTACTCTCCTACAAGTGAGGTGGTGAGTTCAGGGGGTATTCTTTTAGGTCCCTCCACCAACAATCTAGCAGAGTATCAAGCTGTGGTCATTTGTTTGATGGAAGCCCTAGCTAATGATGTAAGGGAAATTAGGGTTTATTTGGACTCTGAGCTGGTTGTCCAACAATTTAATTGAGTCTACACTATCCGTAATCCCCTACTTCTTCATACTTTCTGAATAGTCAGGTTGTTAGAGAGGTATTTTGAGAAAGTCACTTATCAACACATTCCAAGACATTTAAATGCAGTGGTACATTCCTTATCTAATTATGTTTTGGATTTGTATATTGCTTATACAT